>JAVYIG010008382.1:0-89931 GCA_035222895.1 Strongylocentrotus droebachiensis
GTCAAAATAAAGATTATGAGACCCAACTCCATCTTTTGTGAAACATGCAATGGATTTCTAAATTGTTAAACAAGCGGCATGTCTGGGTTAAATCTCTGAACAGCGCATAATTGCAAATATACAGTACATTCTGTATCTCATGAAAAAGTGACTAGTACTTTATGATTATTTTAAAACATATTTTTTTAGATTTCAAACGTGTGCATTGAACTTGGCTTAATCCAGACAAGCAGTTTTCATTATTGAAAATGTACGCTTTAACTTGACTTAATCGTGTGAAGCGGATGTATATTAATTGTGTCCGAAGTATATAAGCTAAACAGTGTTCATGACAATAGGTGATGTGGATCGGGTGTGGAAAGAAAAGCTGAACCTGGCAGAAATCGAGACCTTAAGAGAAGTAGAACCAAGCGGATAACACATGAGATACAGAAACATCAGGGGGGTGTTAAGCTAGGGCGTGGTGTGTCGTTTAAATACAAAAAAAAAATCGCAGAAGCGTAAGTAGAGAAGCCGGAGGTTTTGAGATGGATGTTTTGCTTGGTATTGAATGGGATGAGAGTCAGACATTAATAATAATTGGCTTTAAACATAAACAAAAAAAAAACAATTGAAAACTCTTGGAATAATGACAACAATTGCACCAGGGATGTTTCTTGTAAGCTGTCTTCAAATCATGAACAAGGTATGATCAAGAAACACTAACAAGCATCAGGTACTCTTGAGTAAATTTCCTTCCCTTCATTTTTTCACAACCCTCCGAACTCCCCCCCCCCCCCCCCCCCCCCGCTTAATAGCTGAATTATTGAAAAACTGTTGATTTGTACTTGACAGAGAAGTGCAAAAATAAGTAAAAACTCCACATTTGTCCTTGGACCTGATGTGTTCTATTTCTGCTTTGATGTGTTCATTATTAGAAATTCGCTCTACAAGAAACTTCCTGTGAAAAGATTAGTTTTGGAGTTGTTAATTTGTCCAAAATAAAATGAAAGAGAGAGAACGTAGAGGAATCTTGAACATACAAACTAGTTGTTGGCCACTATTGGGCTCCATGGGTGTGTAGTTGAAAGGATTGTACTCGGTGGTGGTGGGTTGCGGTAGTGGTGGAGTTGTACGGAAAGTTAATCGGCTAGGAGTGGTAGGAGTGGCGGACATGTCTGGAGGTGGAGGTCGGGGAAAGGTTCCATGCTCTCCGAAGAATTGGATGTACCGGTTTGTGTTTTGGAGTTGGGCGTTTGTCCATCCTTGCCTGTGGTCGTCCCCGTCAGGGAGGGCGTCTGATCGGTGGTGTCGGTGGCCGGCGTGGCCGGGCTCGTCTGGAGCGTCGGGCTGTTGGTTGATGGCAGACGAGGAGGACGATCACGGAAGGAAAAAAAAAGACACACACGCACAGGCAACACAAAAAGAGAGCATTGTTAAGTGATGTTGAATGCATCACAGTATATTACCTGTAGCTCTCCGGGAAATGATCACTTGTTGAAAATATTATGGGACCAAATTAAAAGGGGGCGGTATAAAATATTACATTTTGTTAGGGGAAAAATTCTCTAGTGCTTCCATCTAGTTGCAAAAAGTGCATTTCTGCCCAAATTGAAGCTGAAGAGCTTTATTTTTCTCTTCTTTTTAATTGGGGGGGAGGGGGCAGAAATAGGGCTGGGTGCAAGTGAGGGTGCCCTTTTGCTTTTATGAGCAGAACTCAAATAAGAAATTAAAATCAAAGTGTGAGAAACTGTGTGAATTAACCGTGGATCAAAACAATTTCAAAGAATGCTCCAAAAGACAATGGGAAGAAAACAAAAAGTGAATAAACCAGCTGATGAATATTGAATGTTTTTCAACTAAAACAGTTTGGTGTAGAATGTACAGCGTATGGCCAAACAATAGGTATGGAAATATTTTACAACTTTAGTAAAAACATATACATATAGCAGGCATTTAATGTGACCACACTAATACTACATCGATCTCTTTCCACATGCAAACAAAATCACAATAGTTCATAGAAAGTTACTAGCCATTTTCATGCTAAATATAGAGATATACAGAGGAGTTATAGTTTTATGTCTTGCATTTGAGTCATAAGTTCTGAGATAAAACAAGTTTCAAATGCCTTTTAGAAATTTTCCATTTTCTTTCTGAAAACAACGAAGGACACAGAACCTGTACTACTTGTTCCTCACCAAATTAGATTAATCTGTTAATGATTCTATTAATACATGTAATTCTTCATCTACTAATCAATTATGATGACTGTTACTAAGTATAAATGAATCTAACAAAATGAGTTCTACTTCAACTGAAAATAAATAAAAATAAACAAAATAATTAAAAACCTCATTAAAGTGAGAAGGGAAATAAAAATCTAGTGAGAATACTCTGATGGTATTATTCTTCAGATTTCGGATGCACATGTGTATGTCCTGGGGGGTGTTTAACAAAGATCCTAAGGTCGAACTTAACTCTAAGTTGGACTTAAAAATTATGGAGAGCCATTTGTAGCCTTAAAATTAATATATTCAAAAGGAAAAATTCAAGTATTTTAGACTTTTTATAAATTCCACATCAAGAACATGAAACCTTCTTGATAATAATGAATGATTTGAATCAATATTTTATGCCTTTAAAAATAACTTTACAAAATATTTTCAATAACGCTAACGGCTTTCCATAATTGTTAAGTCCAACTTAGAGATAAGTTTTACTTAGGATCTTTGTGAAACACCCCCCTGGTATGACATGACTCAAAGCCATGCTTCACTGTCAGTTAGTATGCAAAGCAAAGATCAGTTACCTCATTAATCTATCAGTTCACAAAAAAACACCAATTTATAGAACTTCTTTCCCAAATATAAAAAAAAGAAAAACCTATTATTTATCATGGATTTTTTTTCAAGGCAGTAGACAAATGATGCATATTTGTATATAGTATTGTTGCCATGTCAGGCTCCTCTCCAGCAATCAGCACAATAACGAGACAATACCTGGGGCACAGTGCACATGAGCCCCTACATTTTGATTATGGACCCCCCCCCCCCAAAAAAAAAAAAAAAAAAAAAAAATTGAACAACCCCATGCATCAAGACTCTAAAAAACCTAGACTCCCTGCCAACAAAAAAGAGGAAAACAGTTTGAAACAACATTTCTAAGAGAGAGGTATGCTCAATATCTTGAATGCTTTTATGAACTGATCGATTTCACGAGGGATTCCATACTGTGCAGTTGTAAAGATTAAAACCGAGTCATTACTCCAAACATTGTATGATACTTACTTGACGATGCTACGGGACACTCAGTAATTGATCCATTTTCAAGGTCCATTATTCTGACATGAAAGAAGGCAAAGAAAAGAGGATCCAAAACGTTGAATTTCTTTGAATGGGGTAAACACAAGTGTTATGTCTGTTGAGGGGTATGGATACATTTTAGGCAAAGGTGGTTGCAAGCAAAAGCGCAGATGCCACATGCTTGTCAAACGCTGCTGAGAGATTATGTGGGGGGGGGGGGAATGTATAAGGAGAAAATGTATCGAATCATAAATCACCGCCTCTTATCAGTACGAGACTTTAAATAAAGACACCTGTTTTCATTCAAGGAAGATACATGTACAAGTAGCTTTTTTTTAGTCCAAACACTGTGTTAACACTCTATTCTCTCATGGCTTTGCACAGAAGACATACATGCCAACATTTGAAAATCAGAAATCTGTACAAATTATGCTTATTTTCAACAAAAAAGAGGAACAATCCTAACTCTCCTATTCAATACTACAGACAAATTTGTACAGGAAGAGGAACACCTGCATTAAAATGATAATTATCTTCTCCCAAAAAGAGGAATGTTCCTCTTTAATCTGAACAGTTGGCATGTATGAGAAGAGGTTAAATTCAAAATGAGAAATGTGAAATCAATGTGGAAAGCATCAAAAATAATAATACAGTGACCACCTGTCTACAACAAGCGCATCTTTTGTTTCCCCTGAAAATGGTTTCTCATTGAAACATGTATTAAAGGAACCTGTCTACAAATACCACCTGTCTACATCAAGCACATTTTTTGTTTCCCTTGAAAATGATTTCTCATTGAAACATGTATTAAAGGAGCCTGTCTACAAAGACCACCTGTCTACAACAAGCACATTTTTTGTTTCCCTTGAAAATGGTTTCTCATTGAAACATGTATTGAAGGAACCTGTCTACAAAGACCACTAGTCTACAACAAGCACATTTTTTGTTTCCCTTGAAAATGATTTCTCATTGAAACATGTATTGTAAAAGGAGCTGTCTACAAAGACCACCTGTCTACAACAAGCACATTTTTTGTTTCCCTTGAAAATGGTTTCTCATTGAAACATGTATTGTAAAAGGAGCCTGTCTACAAAGACCACCTGTCTACAACAAGCACATTTTTTGTTTCCCTTGGGCGGAGTCGCTGTAGACAGGTTTGACTGTACTACTTACCCATCCTGAGAAGCTACACATCCTGCCTGCCTTGTGCTGCTTCCCACGAGCATGCGGGGTCTTGCCCCTCGACGCACTCGGCGCACGTTTTGAAACGCTGGCAATTCTCCGTCGGAACACTGTACACCCTTGATGTGGTGCTGGCAAAGATTCTGGAGCCATCTTCGCTGATTTTCAGAACATTGATGGCCTCCTATGATAAAGAATAAAATTTGTTTCCATTTAGTTTTCATCATATACAATTGTTTTCTTGTGCATTCTACATGCAAAGCCCTGCAAAATTACAGAGGAATAGCACACAGATTTTTAGTTTGGAGCCAGAGGGGCATTAGGTCTGTTTTAGAGAATAACGTACAGTCCCGGACCAGGCCCCCCCCCACCCCCCCCCCCCCCCACTCCGGGGTCGGAATGACCGCATACGTGTCACCAAAATGTCTGGTAAAGGGGTACTTTTTACACACCAAAGTCTGGCTCGTACATACACAAAAAAGACTTTACACACCGGACTTAGGGGGTGTTTTCAAAAGGAGGGAACACGCATAAGCGTACCCTAAATAACACTGAGTGGGGGGGGGGGGGCTGGGCGTACAGTGCAAACAAGAATAATGCCCTTCTGGCTCCAAAAAGATGAAAAAAAAATAGAATGATATACATGTATATGCATAGAAAGTTGAAATGTAACTTGAATAAAGAAATAAATTAGTGACTTTCAGGTGAAGATTACAAAGTTGACTAAGCTCCAATGATTCAATTTAATTCAATACAATAAACAAAATGAACATATCATGAAATATATATATTTACAATGTTATGTAGGAAAGAGAAGCACATGCCAAATACCTAAACAGAACATGAAGACACTTCAAACCACATTCTGCCTTTAAGTCACATTTTGTTCTTTTTTTGTTCATTACTTTAAAGTGACTCGGTAACATTGCCTCAGATTCTGAAACAAAATCCTGGATTCAGCTCATGCTGCAATAATTATAAACATTTAGGTCAGTCAGGAATCCCATGGCTTTTACAAGCTGATCACCTGTCTGATTATCAAGATATTTATGATTGGAAATCAAAATTTCAATTTTTGTTTCCCTAATGGTTTTCATAACACTACAATCCATTGGGGAAAATGAGTATGGTATAACCGGTTCACTCAAAGATTTTTTACTTTTTTGAGGCACTTCATGATCATTTTGAAGCGCAATTGTTTTAGGGCTTCAATATTACACCATATCACAAACACTGATAACATGTAGTGCCATGCATCTCAGATTTAACACTGTTAAGCGATGCCTGTAACCTACTCTATCATGAACGCCTCTACAATCAGGAATAGGATCAGAAGAGAATGAAACTACAATGGAAGGAAGTCAACACTTACGTCATCGCTATCAAGATCAAGACGAATCTCCTCCACTATCCTGGGAGTTTCACCATAGATGTATGCTTTCAAAATCTGCCCTTCACCTATTACATGAAAGAAGAAAACAAGCATTTCAAAATCATATGGACCAGGCTGACTCGAACATCATTTCATTATTTCATGAAAATGTATCGCAATAATTAATAAAAATGTAGCATTTAGAAGAGTAGGATACAATATAATATGCATCATTGGGAATCAACCTTTCTCTTTGACCTGAATTTGACGATTACATTATTTCATTATTATTTTTGTACAAGTCATATCACAATGTAAAAAAATATAGCTCCAGCGCCTGTTACTAGAACGTGATGGATTTGTGGGAAAATTATTGCATCAGTTACCCATAGTACACGTAGGCTGCGATAACTAATGTAAAAATGCCCTGTCTCAACACGTACCATCAAAGGGCCAAAGATTAGAACCCTCAACCTTCCGATTGAGAGTCAAGTGAATTTACCACTTTACTATTTTCCCAGTCTCCCATGCGATACAGAAATGTGGTATTGACCTCAGCAATAAAGATATAAGATCATTACAAATTCTGAAGAAATTAGAAAAATAAACGCAGAGGATACTAGCAGGGGTAAGTTGCATGGTAAGTGCCCCTAATTGCCCCCCCCCCCCCCTCCACTCAAAAAAGGTGTGTGCCACCTTGTCATTGACTTACAAAATCCAAACTTTTAAATTACAAACCCTCCCTCCCTCCCTAACACTCACAAACACTCTCTCTCTCAGAAAGAACCCCTCCTACTCACTTGTCCCAAGGAAGAAAATATCATATGTCAGTCCCGACACCGTCGTTTCCTGGACGACCAACTTTTGAAAGCGGTATAGCTGGAGTAGGATGAGGGGAGGGCTGTTGGCATCGAGAACGGTACGAGAGGGCGAAGCGTAATCAGCTTTGTTGGGAACCTGCTTTGACATGAGTTGGAATTTGGTATAGCTGCTGATTGGTTGCGGAGCCGAGCACTGGTTGTGAAGGGGATAAAGGGAGGAGAAAAGATGATGCCACGTAATGAATTTGTATGGAGGAAGGATCTAAATACTTTTATACATAACATGTTATTCTTTTTTATTTTGAAACTAATATTTCCCTGGATTGAGAGTCCCTAATTAGATGCTAATGTCTATATGCACTTTAAAGATCTACTGATCATGAACCAGAGTCATGATTAGATTCATGGTCATTGTGAGCACGATTACTACTCTTTCAACGGGAATTCGTTTAACCCCTAGTTGGACAGAAGCAAAGTAGAAAACATACCTTGTTTGAGAACATAAGTAACATGCCACTGTTTGAACCCCCCAACCCTCGCATCTCCGTCCAGTGTCTTGATTTTTTTTAAACATCAAAAGGGTATTTCACAACCCGCTTCCCTAATTTCCACTGTAACTTCATCCATAATGACTGAAATAAAAAGAAAACCCCCAAAACGCTGGTTATGACTTTACCTTCTCCTGGTCATTGGCTTTTTGGCATGTCGTCTACAAAGTACATTATGCCAACTTTGTAAGGGTATTTTACAACCCTCACTTCCCTAATTTTGAACTAAAGACTATGAAATTAGTTTTTTCTTCATTCCCTGGTTAAAGGGGAAGACCTACATGTACCTGATATTAAAGCCTGTCTGCACTAGTTTGGCAAGGAGGGATTAGACCTCCCTGCGTGGTCACTGACAGGTAGCTATCTCATTGAATCAGCTCTCAATTAACACAAGAAAAAGGGGACCATGGGGGACCAATGGTCATCGATTAGGCATTGTTTGCTATATAGAGGGCGCAAATAGCTATAAGGAGTGCAGTGGGGCTTTAAGACTTTACCTCTCCCGGCCTTGGATCTTCTGGCACATCATTATTGGGGACGTTAAGCCACAGGGAGCTGCCTGTACTCTGGCCCTTGAAAGCAGACGTGGCAAAGACGGCTTCTATCTCTGCAAGGTCGTAGGCACAAATGGCGGATGCAGCAAATGCATATCTGAAGAAGGAGGAGAGAAAAGGAATAAGGAATCAAAAGGGCACCTACAGGTTACAATTTCAAAATATAAGTCAAATTATTAGGCTTCATATGTTACCATTTCATTAAAGATCTTTAACTTAGCTGATGTTTTTTGTTTATTTTTCGGGAGAGTTACATAATAATAACAGTAATAATAATACATTTATAGAACGCAGGAACTATCCAACATTAAGTATATATTCTACTGCGCTACAAAAGCTCCTGATATGCTTAGATTTACAGTTAATTGAAAAGATGTGCTTTCAGCTTTGATTTAAAGATATTCACAGATGGTGATTTCCTGACTTCAAATTTTGGGGCTGCACAAGCAAATGCTCGATCACCTAGCATCATTTATGTTTTGATAGATGGAATCTGCAACAACAAAGTATCTCAGGAAATGCGCAAGTTGCGATTGTGTTGATATTGTATTGTTGGACTGTATCGTTTATAGGTACATTGTATTAAGAAGAAAGGTACTTACTCTGGTGTGGTAAAGGCACCAAAAATGATGTTTGGATTTTGTGGTGATCTGAAGATTCCATCTGAAGTGAAAAAGAAAAAAGAAGAAGGGAAAAAATGTGATAAAATGTGCTCTTCTGTAAACCAAAGATATGTTAATACACGTACATACCATAGCAAAATGAGACTATCGATAAAAGTTGTGTTTCAAACCGATGCAAAGACATAGGTACAAAAACATATAATTTACAGTTATTTGGTAAATGTTTTGGTGCATTGCAATCATATCTCGATCTGAAGATCAGAACCTTTTTACGTTAGTAATTTGTATTATTAATTGCAACTCAGATTATTATCAATGTTACCAAATACCTTTAAAGCATTTTTGATACATTTACAAGAGCATGTTTACTCTATACAGGTACAATTTGTCATTATGTGTCAGTTTCTTCTTACTTCTCCTTCTTCTCTCTTTCTGTTCATCAATCATTCACCAAGCACTCTCTGTCCTCTTTCTCCTTTTACATTTTGGTTTTTTATCTCAAATATTAAAAAATAGTCGAAAGTTTTATGGCTGAATTCTTAACCACCGATAATAATCGCTTTATTATGATTTATTTTTTTATTTATCATTTGTTGTTGTTGCAAAGGAAGCAGTTTCAAAGCCATTCCAAGGTACGCCAGGGTTGTACGGAAGTCAGTCTTTTCCTGAATTGACACATTTCCCTCTCTTCAACATTAACCATCTTCCTCATCTATTCTAGTGTTAATAAAAAAATACAAACTATTAAACAGAACACAATTTTTACAAAAAATATGTCCTGCTTCCTGGTAACTCGCTTTGCTAAATTCTCATATTACAGTCTCAAACTACATGCTGATTCTTAAAGTGAACATTTAGAAAACGTGATGTGATAAATTTGGAAGATGAAAACAGGTAATACTTAATTTCTATGAACTCCATCCACAAACTCCAAGGAATTTTCATTCATGTTATTATATATGTGACTTAAAACAATTGCATTCACAATTAACTAAAAGTTACACACATTCTCCTTTTAAAGTTTATAGAGTTTGAAAATGATAATGCTCAAATTTGTCTATTCGGGAAGGGGAAAGGAGGGGAAAGGAGGGGAAAGGAGGGGGAGGATGTGGAAAGGAGCGGGAAAAGGGGGATGGGAGGGTATGAGAGGAGGGGAGGGAAAGGGAGGGGAGGGGAAGGGTAGGAGGAGGAAGGGACCGAGAAGCAAGGAAGAGAGGGAGAAGGTAGGGAAAGGGAAGGGGAAAGGAGGGAGGGAGGGAGAGAGGGAGTAAGAAGGGATGGAGAAGGGACAGAGAAGGTAAGGGAAAAGGAGGGGGAAAGAAGGGAAGGAAGGAAGAGGGAGGAAGGATGGAAGGAAGAGGGAGGAGGGAGGAGGAAGGGAGGAGGGAGGAGGAAGGGAGAAGGGAGGGGGAGAGGGAAGGGAGTCACTTACGAAGGTA
Organism: Strongylocentrotus droebachiensis; assembly: GCA_035222895.1. NCBI lineage: Eukaryota > Metazoa > Echinodermata > Echinoidea > Camarodonta > Strongylocentrotidae > Strongylocentrotus > Strongylocentrotus droebachiensis. Next base: position 9,824 of record JAVYIG010008382.1, read on the forward strand.
GTCAAATGACATCTGAAAATCTCCAGCCGTTGCACAGCTTAGGCGGGCCTTCAAGAATGTAGTAAATTTTCCAGCGCCATCCTGAGTTCCACCAGCATCATTCTGTGATAAAAGACAAATAAAAAATAGTAAATAAAAATGAAGAGATTAGGAGTTATATAAGCCTTATCCATATTTGCTTGAAAAAATAGCTCCCTACACAGTATACAGAATGAGAAAATATTCATACAGTAGGCTTGCGGGTGCACCATGTGAGGGAGAGAGAGGGAGGATTGAGGAGTCCTGAAAAGGACTGTTGGTGTAGTCTTGAAAAAGACTGTTGGTTATCTTTCTTAGCTTATAGTTCTAAAGAGAACTATAGCACTTGGAGAGGATGAGTGGCGGGAGTGGCTTGACAAAATGATTAAATACAGTTAAGTTACTGATGCTAGAATGGAAGTGGCTCCCCTTTCATTGTTATGAGAGTTACATGAGCAAGTTATCCTTAGCGCTCCCTATACTGTTTCCTTAATTAATGTACACGCATATACCACTTCATATATGTACACATTTTTTCTCCCTCCTACTATGTTTCTCTTCTAAAATCTTCCTTGCCCCATCCTCCCTCCCTCTCTGTCTCCCCCGCCCCCTCTCTTTCTTCCCCCCTCTCTCTGTCTCCCCTCTCTGCCTCATATAGGTTATATATCTATTGCTAACACGTATTTTGGAATACATGTACGTGTTGTCGTGTTCAGTTCCTCCTAACAACCCAGCTCTGTGAGGTTCCTTCATCATAATTTTGATCACGTTTCTGTTCTAATGCATCCTTTTCCCAATTCACCATTTCAACGTGGGGTAATATCCTTGATACAGAATACGGTCATTTATTCCATCTTCCGTAATGACACCACTCTATCACTTCCTGAATCGCTGGCTACGCACGTCACAGGGGTGTGTGGGTGCCGCATCATAATGTCTGATTTGTGAGACCTACATTTTACTCTTTGCAATCTAGATACCAGTATGATTCAGATCTACATGTATACATACTCTATCTTTCAAGAATTTAGATATGATAGAAATATAACTGAATTACAATGTTTGTGAAAAGAAAAGAAATCTGTCTCATCCTCTCAGGGGGTAAAATGAGCTCCTGTAATGTAGGTTCAAACTTGGGGCATACACACTGTACACTATGCTGTTTAATTCTCAGGGCATTCAGATTTCCTGCTTAGGGGTCTATATCGATGGCAAGTATATATTTTGACAATACATGTCGATAACTTGTCAGACAATCGACAGAATTACTACATAAGAAAGAAAACAAAATTATCAGATTTTTGTTTATGTAAGTCTTGATATACCTTTGACACACAAGGGTAAAAAAAAAGAAGTTGGCTTTATTCAAAATTGACCATTATAGATAGATAATAGATATACATCAAGAATGACAAATAATTGGGGAATGACAAAAGACAACATACTGTAGCTGAAAGGATAGATCTGATATTTATTGTTGACTATTTGTAATAATCCTTTAAGACCATTGAAAGACTATCGTCTTGATTTCAAGGATTGGATCTTATCTCTGTAGTATTTATGGACTTAAGAATCAGATTTAAAAACTTGATCATTCAACAAGAAACAGACTTTACTTTTACAAAACCCAGGACGTTGAAATAATCCTGGATTACATCTCACAGACAATACAAGCCTGTTGGACAATTTGACAATTCACCCTAAAACCCCAAATCATAGGGTGCTAACCAATAACTGTCACAAACATCAGATGAACTTGTTCATATCAAAAGCAATAAACAGCTTTTACCACTTCAGTTGTTTACAACTGCCCCGTCCCAAATGTTACAAAGAGCAGAGAAAAGAAATAATGGGCGTACATTGAAACCAATACGCATTGAGGGATCTCATTGGGAATCTTCTGACGAAATCCAGATGTGTTGCCAATTTTAGCGCACTCGTAAACACCTCAAAACATAAGGATCAGACCCTCGTCTAGACAGTATTCCATTTGCATTTTGATGCGGGACTGGAGGTGCTAAAAATCAATGACCGTGGTCAGGGTACAATTGAAGTGGTGAAACGTTAGGAGAGGTGGCGGTATGAATTACATGGAGTGGGCATATAACAGAATGGATTGCTTACCCCAAGAAGTTGTAAGACTAGATTTGACTGCAATACAAACGCAATTACCCTGATCATCCTATACAAAAGATTGATCAGATACGCATTGTTAGAAGTGTGCATGATTTCCATTTTTGACTGTTTAGCAGAAGGTGAAGAAGAGTTTCATTTCGCATTTCAAAAATACAATTTCAAAGTATCAGTGGTATCAGTATCTTTTATACAGTAAGTGGCTATTTCGGAGTTTAAATTGTTTATTTTCTTCATAATGAAGTGGCTCTTTGGAGATCTTTCTAGTATAGTAGCAGTGAGATTTCTCAGAAATAATTCTCTGTTTTACCTAATTTCCCTATGCTATTTTTGTATGGCTTTCTAGAAATAAATAATAATGCATTTTTTAGTACACTTGATGCTTAATCTCATTCTATTGCTCGAATTCATTTCGCACACATTTTCCCTCCTCTCTTCAACTCTTTATTTGGTTCACACATGTACCGATACACTGATTCGAAAAAAAATATATTTCTACCCAGTAAAGGCCTATAATTCACAAATAACCACCGTTTAATTTTCACTGTTTTCATACACAATCACAACATTCTAGTACTCTCTACTCCCAAATCCTCATTATCTTGAATTAACAGATGGCTTGCCAATTTGAGCACATAACCTAGAATGACATCATAAGGATCACACACCGGTTGCCCGAGCATCGTGGCTTTACGTGTCTATGAGATGAATGGCTCTTCTAATTGGATACGTTACGCCCGCATAATCCAAGGGTGTCTGATTAAATATGTGCTAGTACTTTGTCAGAATTAGGTTCGGGTAGTTGGCTTTTCTACACCATGGGTTGCGCATCTCATTAAGGCCTGTCCTCATCAGACCGAAGTTGCAAAATAACCCACTATTTTCAGACTCTGGATATTTTCCCGAAGCTCGAAATTGCGTCTTCACCAGACTGATGATACGCTCATCACCGACTAGCTCGAACGGGCGCAAATCAGCCCGCTATTTCCCAAATAGCAGGCTATTTTGGAAAAAAGACCAATGTTTCTCTGGATATTTCTTGACCAAATAGCAACTGCGAGCTGATGAAGACGCAAATTAGCTGGCCAATTTGAGATCGGGCTAGTTAAAATAGCGGGTTCTTTTTGCAACTTCGGTCTGACGAGGACAGGCCTAGTATGGATGTGGTTCTCCATCTATTTAGAATGCATACTGTATTACATTGGGCCGGATGTAAACGTTGAAGTTTTAGTGTGGATGCAGACTGCATTCTATTATTTTACAACGATGATCTGACTATGCCCCTGGGTATATATTCTTACTCTTGAAAAAGAAATGGGCGTCTTTCACAAAACTGGTGCACAAGTTCACTGACATCCCATTGGAAATAATGCATTTTAAGTTAAATGCACACGTTTCTATGGGTTGTCTGCAAACTTGTACTTACACCTGGATGGTTTCGTGAAACTCTGCGCTGATGTGCAAACTCTTCCAGCTTACACAAGATTAATGTGTACCTTATTCTGTTTATGATAACAAATACACACAACAGCCTAGGCAGGGTGCTATCACACCCCCACGATTTTCTGGCTTGTTCGTCTGGAAATAACAACAATTTCAAACTCGTGCTTAAACCGATGCTTTAATACAAATGTGGTTCAGAATAATTGGCATAAAGCAATAACAGAGTTCCACTTTGTATGGGTTCACTCTCGGTCTGGGGTCTTTAAGCTTATTCCTTAAAAAAGATAATACGCAAAGAAATATTACATAAAAATTCTTCACCCATACAGGTTTTTAAAAAATGTACAAAGAAGAAAAAGGAAAATCATAATAAGATTTATTTTGATATAAGTTGAATAAACAGGGTATCTGCTGATGCATTTTTGAAGCTCACAGACAAAATGACCTAGCAAAAAAACATAAAAGCTGTCCTCTCTTTCAACTAATGTCTTTGGTATATGATGACTCTGACTCACAAAAGCGGTAAAATGTTACACTTTGGGTGACCCTAGTGGATCTATTGGTAAAATATTCTCTCTGTCTCTCTCTTTCACTCTCTCTATCTCTCTCTTTCTCTCTCTCTCTCCCTCTCTCTCTTTCTCTTCTACCTCTCTCTCAATCTCTCTTCCCCTCTCTCTCTTCCCTCTCTCTCTCTCTCTCTCTCTCTCTCTCTCCCTCTCTCTTTCAATCTCTCTCTCTTTCTCTTTTACCTCTCTCTCGCTCTCTCTCTCTCTCTCTCTCTCTTTCTCCCTCCCTCCCTCTCCCTCTCTCTGAACTAAACAACATTCTCGAAATGCACAACATTCTTCGATGGATATGGGATGTGATTTATTTCAAAACGACAGTAATCATGATAATAGCAGCTTCCTAGAGGTGAGAAGGTCAGTCATGCATTAACACTTATGGTGTTGTGCAAAACAAACAACAAATATTGAAGGAAATAAGGTCAACTGTCTTTTAATCAAGATTACACTTTACTAATCTGACAACATTCCATTTTCTTATAGTTTATAGCGTACGACAGTATGTATAGAATATGACTATTCTAATTGCTATTAATCTTCCCTGGGTTTTTTCTTCTTCTAAAACATCAGGAATGTTTTTCCTTTCATAAAAAGCTAAACAATTTCCTTGGTCTTTTAAAAATGTTTAGTAGTAACTTTTTATTCATTAGGCATAAATTCCAGTTCCGAAAAGAGAAAGAAAAGGGTTGAAACCACAGTGGTATTAAAAAATTCTAAAGTATGCAGTTATAGTTCTCAAGCCTACTGACTTGATAGTAAACTAACAACTCTTTTGACATTATACTTCTTACATTTGAATCAAATATGTGTCTCATCATCAACTTCATAGTTAATAATAATTACAAGGTCATATTTGCACAGGGTAGCTACTTCTGTATTCAAACTGCTCTTCCTGTGGGCCCAGCGACTCTTATTAAAACAGAAATGGCCAGGTACCCATTTAATACACCTTGGTCGACAAGGACAGTTGCAGGCAGTACCTTGCCCAAGGATACAAGCACCAGGCAAGGATTGAACCAGGAATCTTTTGTACAAGACTCAAGAGCCTCTATCAATGTACCGCACAGCTCCCACATTTCACTAGCTGCGGTATATATGAAAGCTAGACAAATAATATTCCACTTTTAAATAGCACCCAATACATCGATACAACGATGTGTCTAAGCGCTTTAAAGATACATTATTACCCCGGTCATCGGATTCAGGCTTACCCGGCCAGTTGCCATTTTACAGCGCACACTTGCTCATCCGACCACTTTAACTTTCGCATCCTACCGGGTACCCATTTAACACCTGGGTAGAGAGTGGCAAATGTAGATTAATGTCTTGCCAAAGGACATTGGTGCTGCGGCGGGACTCGAACTCAGTACGTTGTGATCTGCAGTCGGGTGACTTATCCACTAGACCACAACACCTCTACATAAGACAAAATGCTCACTGAAGTGATGCCATTCATTAGGTTATAAGTCTTTCAGACTAATGAAGAAACCATATACAGGTATGACTCTCTTATCAAATGACTATATCATAGGGTGTTGGAATTCCTATTTTAGGTAGCACATGCACCTTAATTAACTCCTGAACATACCATAGACCAGGACAAAGAGCTTATAAATGACCAATTAACGACAGCAGCAGGGGAATTCATGAGGGTACACCTGTATTCTCCGTTAACAAATCAGTTCCTCACACACAGTGGAGGAATGGGTCCCAATTGACTGGAAAATTCATCTAATTAATCAAAGAGATGATCATTCACCTCATTACCTTCCACTGTGCATCCCGTTCTTTTTTCCATTGGCTTTTTAAAGGCACTTTTAAAGCTTATGGTGTGCTCTGTAAAAAAGCAATGTAAATGTAACTACTGTATTGTATTTTTTCTTTATGCATTTCAATGAAAATTAGAAAAAACATGTGATAGGTTTGATTTATAACAAGAGATATTGAGATAAAAGGGCTTGTTATATTCTTTTTTATCACACTTAGTTGAATTGCTTGAGCTTTTCTGATCTCTTTTTAGCAGTTTTAATGGATTAATGCATAATTTGACCTCTCTAATTTTCACTACAAATGCAAGTGCTCTAAAAGTCATCTTTTAAAAATTTCTTATTGTGACTTTTTTCCCAAAAAGTTAAAGTTTTCTTTTTAAATCTTTGGAAGTTTCTGCTAACAAGAAAATGTAGTGGTGAAGTTTTCAGATTTCAATTTTCAAGAACTATTACTAGCTATCTTTGTGTGAAAATGCATTAACTAGGAGGGTTTTGAGGTTTGGGAAAGTGGCAGTAATTATGAACTCCAATGTCACTGACCCTTTCTTATGTTATAACAGTAACTACCACAAAAGCTCTTTTTTGGTGTGGTTGGATTAATGCAAACAATTCAAGTCAATAAAGAAATGGAGGGAGTATTTAGGAACAATTTTCTACCTCGAGCAAATATTTTCCTTCTCCTCCTAGTACTTGAGAAGAAAAACTCTGTTTCTCAGGCTGTTTTCCTACTGTTGAAGTCCATGAATTTGATATGCTGTTCAAATACCCATGAGTGGTTAGTACAACAGGATACACGGTCTGTGAGTGGGTCTGTGAGTGTTGGAGGGGAGGATTGCGGAAGACATTGGACACCGTTAATCTTTCAAACAGGAGGATAATTATAGCCATTGGGAATGATAAGATTTTCTTTTTGTCATTTAATAATTATGCCCCCCCCTTTAAATTCATCCATACGCTCTACACTCTGCCTAAGGTGTGACACGATCCCTCACTACATACAACCTCTTTCAGGCTCTTTGGCTCTTTAAAATTCCAAACTACAAAGTGGTGATTCATTTCACTACTTGGAGGTAGATTTTATAATGTCACTTGTTGAACAGTGAAGGTCTTTTTAGGTTGTTTCATCAATGTCAATTTCAATCTAATACTGAATCTCAACTGAGAGGTAGAGAACATTTGGACACTATCAAAACATAATAACTTCTTGCTCTTTACACCATTCAGGTGTTACCTTAAAGAGAAGGTTGGGTTCTGGGAAGAGGTGAACAAAAAGATTGTGAGCGTTATCATTGTATTATGCAAGTGTGGAAGAACATCAGATAAAAAATGTTCCAAGAAAAGCATGGCTCTTTAATTGCCTTTCTATTCTAAATATAGCATTTAACATCACAAAAATTGGGACAGATTTTTATGCCACATGTTCGTGTAGTCCCATGTGCATCTTTCTGTGTACAGTGCCTGTAACTTTACCAAGAATGAGGCCAAATTTCTGTTCATTATGATAATTCCAGAACCTTGCAGAACACACCAATACTTATATGCTAGATCATCAACCTGATCGATTTCGCAACGTTTCTTTCACAATGCAATCGCATGACCAGAACTCAATTTTATCTTTAAGTCCTCAATTGATAATTTTTTCTTTAACCCAGTAAAAGTTTTCTACAAGCATCTTGCAGAAATTGCACTATTAATATCAATGTTAGTATTATAATTGCATGCCTTTATATAAGTTGAAGATACAATGGACATTTACTCATGACTCAGTTTTGGTTCTCATTCAAGAGAAGCTCTTGTTCTAAATGTGCAATCTCTAATAAGTTGTCAGTTTCTACTAAAGAGTACTTTGGGAAAACGGTCCCACTTAATCTGTACCGGTACTTAAAATCTACTTATAATGTACTTAAAATGGGAAGAACAGGACAAATTTAGAGATCTACGAGAAAGTAAAACCTAGTGAGACAAAACCACAAAATCCATGGAGAATGAAATAAATGGATGTGATCCTGGCACCAGCTCTACTCCGGCCTTGACTAAAGCCCTTCAGATTGGATGTAAGCCTTGTTAATTACATTAAACTTGGCTTGAACCTGAAGGAGATTTACCGGTCTACAGCATGCATAAGGACTTGGGCCAATTACGACCCAGAGAACGATTTGGACGGGTTCTTTCACATCTCACCCTCCCCTTTTGAACTCTCCTGTTTGCAAGTAGGCCTGAGTCGAAACGGGTCCCCGCGCGGGCCCCGACCGTCGAGCTGAAACCCGGTTTTTGGTTTTCGGGTTTCGGGTTTTTCAAAATTAAATTTCACACTGATATTTTGAAATATAGAACTAAAAATATGCAATTCACAAACTTATATTTCAATATAATCAAATAAATATGCTTTAGAAATAAATGGATATTGTTTCAGTTGACGGTAGGTGTTTTTATCGCTCTAAAATTAAGGCTGCAAGAAAGGAATCATGCTTCGTGGTACCGATCGAGTGCGTTCAGAAACGGAAGTGGAAATAGATCTATGACCCACTGGACAGAGCAAGAAAGTGCCATACAGAAGACTAAAATGTTGATCAGACTATTGCAATTAAATCGTAATACTAAAGGCATTAATTTAATTGTCAAAATATATCCACAATATAATGGTTTACCCTTGCATTTGAAGAGCCATGCTTTTTAGGGAACGTGTCTTAACTGATGTTCTTCCACACTTGCATAATAAGAATGAATAATGCTCACAAATTATTTTTCACCTCTTCCCAGAACTCAACCTTCTCTTTAACTAGGTAGATCATATAGGATATAATAGCACTTTCAACCCCTGTCTCAACTCCCTTTCCTCCCTCAACATGCAATTACTATTTCTTTTCAGTGGAAAATATTCAAAGGTCACTGCACACTTCAACACCAGACATTTGCATTACTTTTCTGTTCCCCAGAGCTACATTAAAGCGCCTGAGCTACCTTATGCATTATTTACACGAATGACAAGGAAATAAAACATTTATGTGAGGGTTGATGTAAAATGTGCGACTGTGCCACTGCTCTGCCACAGAGCCATGGAGCCTCCTCATGTAGAATATTGACTGTAAAGCAATTGTTGCCGGAGCATGGGTCAAAGAACTATGTGAAAGGGTATCAAAAACTTAATGTGAAAGGGTATTAAAGCCCATCTGTACTAGTTTACAGGAGGGATAAGACCACCCTGCAAGTGCAAGGTCACTGACAGGTGGCTATCTCATCAAATCAGCTCTCACTTAACTAAGAAAAGGAGGCTCATGGTTAGGCATTGTTTGCTATATAGAGGGCGCAAGTAGCTATAAGTAGTGCAGTGGGGCTTTAAAGGGAATCACTTCTTACCGCACAGACTTGTCCGACTCTGGAGTAGACCACCTTGGCAACATTCCTTGCCTCTACAGCCTCCTCTCTGAAGAAGAAGTAGATCTTTCCATTGTACTCTATCGGCTGCCCAATAAAACTGGGATCTGAATACGTAAAGAAACAAAAGAGAATAAAACATTGAAAACTAATAATATAAAATAATATAAATCATTAAAAAGGCAAATGAAAGAGAATAACATTAAACTAAACTAGTAAAGGATATGAACAAGAGTCCAAGCAAAATTGGTGATTGTAAACTTTATTTGGATAGAAATTATGTTAGGGAAAATATGCTGCAACTTTAGAAAGTGAAGGAAGTTAAGAGAAGTATCTTGGTCATAATTGTTTGTTTTTTGCCATATCAAAAATAAAAGCACCCAACATTTCTTAAACAAAATTTAAAAATAACACCACGTGCAAAATATCTTCTTTCTTTTCAAACAGCTATAGAAAACGAAATGAAATAAAAAGTAATCAATTTCCCTACAACTTTCCAGAAGCATGAATATAAGTCGAAGGACAATTCAACCATCAACAACCATTATTTTCACATAAATCAACAATTTTCATTTTCACTTGAAAATTGAAATGACCATTAACAGGCCAACCAGGATCTTCCCATTTCCTTACAAAAATACCATTACCATATGTGGGTCAAATTTTGGGCAGATTAGAAGGATGTTATAGCTGGTTACTGCCAATAAAGGAAACTCGGTTTCACCTAGGTGTTGACCTAAATGTATGTCCTAGTTCATGGTTAATCTTGATATCCTCTTTCCTTTTTTTCTCTTTGAAAAATCATATTTTCCTTTTTTCCATGAAATTGGGAGCGTGTCACACTTATAAAGTTGGCCTACAAACATGGTACATACATGAAATTTGTTACAAGTTTTCATTGAATAGAAGACCCCTTCCAGGGTCATTTGAATTTGTTTGATTGATTATATTTCTGCATGATTCAACATAATAGAAAGTAATATATAAACTACCTGGTAGGTATATATTATTAACACAATAAAAAACAAACATATATACAATCATATCATAATATAAATCAATTCAATAATTATACCGTTGACAAATCATTTCAAAAATAAAAATGCAGGAGACAGCCATCTTAACCTACCTTACAGCTTAACAATTGAAACTAGAGAACAGATTGAACAGAAAGTGAAAATACTTGAGAGACATGTATCAATAAAGTTTGATAGTTAATGGATACTTTGTCATTTGTGGTTGGATAATCTAATTAAAGAGATGGTTCAATCACGTACTTATGTAAATTATTAATCATTGTATATTACCACTTAACCTATGGCTGTACTTTCCACAGTAGATTTATAGTTTGATCTATATGTAATTGATATCCATCTATATATTCATCCATTTACTGTTATCAAACCATTTTGCCACCCATAAATAGAAATAGGTAGTCCGGATTGTCTTGTGCCTTTATGATACCAACTACATCTCAGATTTAAGAATAACTAATGACTATACCAATTTGCAAGCCCTGCTACAGCTTAGGTCAGAGCAGCTATCAATTAATGTGAATAACAATTTTATGTCAATTTACGTTCACAATAACACAGTACTTGCTAATGTACGACACACAAAACAGTTGGATTTTACCATATCTGTATCTTTCTATCCATCTCTTAATGTATACCTACATACCTATCTATATCAATCTATCTTGTATCTATCTACATGTATCTATCTATCCATCCATTCATTCACCAATCAATCAATCAATCAATATATCTATCTATTTTTACATCCATCTACCGGTATGATCTATCTGTCCATTGATCTATATATCTAGCTATCTATCTTTCTATCTCTGTGTAAATCCATCCATCTATCAATTGATCCATCTATTCATAGATCTATCAATCTATCTATTAACCATCTGCACATCAAAACCATCATCATGATGGCAGTAGACCTTTTAATACCATACTTCCAAAGAAGGAAACTCTACGCTGTCTGGCATCTGGAGAACAGAATCCGGCAAAAAACGATTGTCTTGTAAACCAATCATCCTTCCACACATGGACAAATCTATAATGAGCTTGACAATGTAACAAGTTACGTTTCCTTATTATTCCTCCTAACCAGTATCAGGTAACGATTCATTTTACCTCAAGTGTAACAAGACCTTTATCTTCGTAACCGCCTTAGGGTGTGGTCTCATCTTTCGATGATCATCTTTCCATAAGTAGGCATCCATTATTCTATATACTGTCGGACCATTTTTTCATCAAGTGGATAATTAATTAGGCAACGCCCAATCATGGTGAAGTGCCATTCATGGTAATAGAGTTCTAGCATAATTGATCAACTAATACCATATCAAGATGAACATGTATTGCAACAGTACAATGCAATAGTTCAAGGATTATTGATTATTTAATCATTATAATCAATAATTATCCAGAGTAAGAAAGAGCTTAAAATTGATCAGCTAATTGTACCAAATCATTGTACTTTGTACTAGAATAATGATTATTAATTATCTATATTAATCATTATAATAGATAATAGATATCCCTAGTGATAAAGTAACAATAATTGATCAGCTATTATTTAATCATAGCGAAAGTACCCAACATAAACAAATCCGGTAACGATTCTCGCGCACCGCAAAGACAGTGATAAAGCAGGTTCACTGATTAACCAATTGTGTTGGGGAAGGTTATTCCTGATTGTTCACCATACATGTATGTACAATAGAGTACTTAGTATTTTCCTGATTTCCTAGAAATCCTTAGTATTTTGTTTTTTTAAATAAAAGAGACCAATGGCTTTGACAAACCCTTTTTAACAACTTGACAATGTCCACCAATAAATTTGCGATACAAATTCCAATGCCTGTTGAATTAATCCTATACATGTAACTACTAACCAATTTGGAATCACAAATGTTGATAAAAAAGATACATCAGCACATGGAAGTGTTCTTAAATCATTTGTTCAATTTCCCATCCAAAGTTGCAGATTTGGAGAAAACATTATGTTCCTTCAGTATTTAGTGGCCTAAAAGAGGATTTTGGCATCTTTCTATAGACATTAACTACCGGTAAGTTAGTATAGCAAATGTCCATTGAATCGATCTGGCTGAACGAACTAATGAAAATCTACAAAACTTGAATTTTGTTTCCTTGACTGTTTTACTGCTCCCAAGAAAGTTTGCAATGACTGAGCAAAACAATAAATGTTTGAACAGTTTCTACATGTACGTGACTATTTTGCAATTCATTTCTAAAATTGACTGCCTCATCACAATTGTCTACTTTCAATTTCTGTTCTTAATCACATCATGAAAAGCAAAAATGAATACACGAAGGACAGATACAGCAGAAACTATACTTCAAAATTAGCTTAAGTTTATCACAATTTGGTTGTGAAAACTAACAAATGAAACTGATTTACTCAAAACCAAAAACGTGAAGTGGTTGCTAACTGTCAAACTTACATTGTAATTGCCACTTGAATAAGCTAAACTTAACTGTAAATTGGACATTAAGAATAAAGTATGATAAATAAAAGATATGTACATGTAATGGACTCCACCCTGAATGATGGGAGTTTTAATGCTAATTGCAATGAATTTATAATGAGAATATATGATTGACCCCACCTTAAATAAATGTAATTTTACTACTTACACAATGTATTGCAAGGAAACTCTTATACCATCCTCAAATCAACATGTATGTTGATTGGAAAATACAAATTCTTTAAACTTTATTTCACTTTGAGGGCTAGTTCCCAGGCTCTGTTCCATATATACATGCATGTACAATTACAATGTAAGTCAAACTAAAGACTTTATTTACATCTAATGATTATAGGGGAAAATATATTTGAGTTAGACCGTGTCAAAATATCAATTTAAAGATGCCTTTGATGTAAATTTGTTGATTCATGTTTTCGTTATCCGCCATACATGTACACAAGGCTAGAAGTCCGAACCCCCCAAATTTCAGAATTTCTACAAAGGGATCAATGTGTATAAGCCCAAAGGTTCAAGTCTGGAACCCCCAAGGGAAAAGGTTAGTGGGGAGCCCTGTGGAGCCCTCGTTTTGGTAAGGAATTTAATAATTAAGACAGAACTGCCCCTTAATGGAATCTACTCGTTAGGCACAAATGTAAAGATAATGTCTTTGTCCCAGAAGATACATATCTGTCCAATCTTGTTCTTCATCATGTCTAGCAGTTGTTGACCCATCTGTCTATTTCTCTGTTACCAAATGTTAATCATCACTCCACATGGCTAATGTGTTAGATTATTTTGAGGTAACAATGAACTTTTATCAATATTAAAGGTTAATTACGTAAAATTGTTGGTTATGAATACAGGGAATTTCTGCACTAATCTCTTGTAGAAATAATGAACATTTAGTTTCTACATTAATATGGTTGACAAAGTCTGCAGATCCATGTTTAGTTCAGCATCTTCAAGATGGGTAAAGCAGCACAAATACATTCATAATGTATATATGCTTAGAACTATCAAAACGCAACAACATAAAATACAACAATGATTCACCTAAAATTAAATAAATCCCCTTTTTCAAAAACAAACAAAAATGTTCAGCTACTTCTAGTGCTGTAGTCAAACGTTTAACCGTCCGGTATCCGACCGCACATGGCGGATTCCGTTTTCAATTGGACGGTTTCGTTTTCCCGTTTTTTTTTTTTTTTTTTTTTTTTTTTTTTTTAGAGTTTCGATTTATGCCCCTCCACCTGGCACTATGTCTGGCAATGTCTCCCAGCTCAGTAATCTGTGTGTTGACTCACCACTCTGAAACTAGAACAACACTTCAATTTGTCTGTCATCTTGGTTTGAAAGTAATCTTTGTAATAGATCTCAATATGTATTTTATAATAATAATTCATCCAACTTTTACACACCGCGTATACCACAAGGTTCTATCCTAAGTTCTCTACTGTTTTTAATGTACATTAAAGGTATTACAAAGTTTTGGTATGGGGTCATGAATTTGGTTCAAATGAACACATTGGAAGCGTATGCGTTCCTACAATATTCATTGATCGTTGTCGCGGTTGAAATCGAGTCTAAAATTATGAAATTGTAAATAATAAATTTCTTATGTCGTATAGCTCCCTCTCAAGGTCAAGATATTAATTAAGCTAAAAAACAATGTTTTTTAACCAAAATCGACCGATTAGCTATTCCCATTTGGAAATTATATATCACAACTACATATTCTGAGATTTTCATGGTCGCAGCTACCATTGTACGACCATAGGCGCTATTTGAAATTTATCAAAATTTACCGGGAGCACCGGTAAATTTTTATATTCAATTTTTCTCGAAAACAGAAGTGTTTTAGGGGCTAATTTTTTTAGTGCTTATAATACATCCACAGGGGCATCCAAATATATCAAAATTGTAAAGATTCACTATCCACCCAATTTTCCAAATTTCCCAAAACTTTGTATTACCTTTAATGATCTTACAAATTCTTCTAAAAACGACATTTTTACTATTTGTGACAAGTTCACAAGCACAAATCGGCGCCTTCAAATGCACCTCGCATTTAATTGAAAGTCCTTCCCGCAAAAAAAAAAAAAAAAATTAAAAAAAAAAAAAAAAAAAATTAAAAAAAAAAAAAAAAAAAAATGATTTTTTTTTTTTCTTTTTTTAATTTTTTTTAAATCGTTTAACCGAAAACCGTCCGGTTTTGACTGGCGGTTAAACGGAATTGGAGATATCCGTGATGTTACAGCACTAGCTACTTCTACCATTTCCTCTAAACAAAGAGGCCTAAATGCAAACAATATCAAATTTATGTGATTAACTTTATAAATGTATACCACTCTAAAATTTGTCAAGAAACGGTCTCTCTAAAGAGATCGACCAAAGTGGACATGGACAACCATTCCTATCCAATTGAAAGTGACAAGTCAAAAGATGCGTAGACAAGACAAGCAGATGACGCGATAATTGACACGTAATAGGAAGATCAACAGCTCTATATGACAGAGTATTAAACCAGACGTCTGTATCACAGATGGCAATTGGAATCCACTTCTGTTGGAGTGATTGGGAATTAGTCTGTTTGAATTGACACTGCCTAAAGAGAGAGGTATATTAGATGGAGATGTACATAGCATTTTGAGCGTAGATTTATCCCTCTGTTGACCTAAACCAAGCTGCTCTTGGCTTGGATGGACAGGCCCATAAAAAGTGTATGCATTTCAATACCCCCCCCCCCCCTCCCACCTACCACCACCACCCAAAAGAAATATATAGTAACAAAATTTAAAAAATCATGAATCAAAGATAATGTAAATACACTCATCTACATGTACATAACATTTTGCTCTTAGCCCAGAGGGTAGCTTTTTAAAGATATTTTTAAACTACCGGTAGTTCTTAACCATTTTTTACTTAGCTTTTACACCACTTTTGATAACATAAGTCATAAACCCATTTTGTACTGGACTTGGCTGACTGTAGTGTAATGTAATACTGCCTTTCTCTTTAAATCAAATTCTTTTCAAAGAAAATCTTCTCTATTTTGGAATTAATCTAAGCAAATTCTAAACAATGTTCAAATTGTGGCCCAAGGAACGGCATTTTCTCATATTTGATGTCTCTGAAGGTTCCCTCCGAGTACATCTACAAATATGTCAATATATTTTTGAGATTTGGTTCTAAACAGTGAAAAAAATACACGGGGGCTCGGGGCGAATTAGCCCCCGAAATGCCCAAAATAGCCCCAGAAAATCAGAAAGTAGCCCCTGTAAATTTGCATAGAGTTCAATGCAAAACAAATTTTAGATTGTTATTTTCATGCATGCAAGCTTGAAAAGTAGCCCCCGAAAAATAAATATTAATTTTTTCCCTGGTTCTAAAGCTGAGGAGCTAACATTAACAGATTCCTTGGGATTGGGAAGAAGTTCCTGAAATAGTCTTCCTGTTGAAAAACACGAATGGCACGCGGGATGCACAAACCCACCGCGTCAAGCTGTCACACAATAGGCCGGTCTTCATCAGCTCGAGATTGCCAAATATCCCACTATTTGAACTATCCCGATCGCAAATTATCCAGCTAATTTGCGTCAGCCCCTAGTTGCAATTAGCGGGATATTTGGTCGAGATAAACATTCCAAGATATCTTGGGCTAGTTTGCAAAATATCCCGCTATTTGCCTGGTGCGTCTCCACCAGCCCGAAGATTCGCACTATGCACCAATGCTGAGCAAAATATCTTAAGCTAATTTCTTGAGCTTGAGTTTCTAGGTCGAGTCTCTAGCTGATGAAGACGTGATTTGTAGCGGGCTATTTGGCAATCTTGAGATGATGAAGGCGTGCCTAGTGGGGATGCTTGCGCCTTTGAAGCCTCTGTGGAGCTCAAGCGAAGTGCGGCCAAAGAATGCCCAAGGAGCTAGATGGGGGCATGAAAGGACAACCTAATCCTTTGGGGTATGGGATAGCTGAAGATGATGGATTAATTGATTCTACCTGTCAATATGCCCTTTATTAATGGAGAATCATATTGGAGATAACACAAGTAAACTGATTACTCATAATCACTTAATTTGTATAAACAATGTCTACAATTATCATTTCTTTGTCAAGTTTTCTCTCTCTGTCTCACTTATTTTCTTGTTATTTTCCTCTCCTCCTTATATAGTCACTGATTTCTCTCTCTGTTTTCTATATGCATCCTCCCATATGTTTCTTCCTCTATAATATTTCATTTTCCCTTATCTTTTGAGGTCCTGATTTATCTTATAAACTTTTTTGAATGAAGACTGGTATTTCACTTTTTCTTCTCCATTCCAACCCTCTTTCTCTGACACCTCTCTGATTATATTCTATTTGGTGCATTATTTTGATAAATGTTTTAAATCACTTGTTAACAGTACCTTTGTTTACATTTGTTTCTGTCTGAATGCTGAAGAAGTTACATTTTCATCCACACATACAAATGGTACCCCTGGTACATGTAAATGGGTACCTGGCAGGAATTAATTCCTTAAAATGCTAGAGCCCTGTAATGGCAGCTAGGCTAAAGCCGGGGTAATCATTGATTTGTGCGCCTCGGAATAGAAATGTCTAGATAGACGGCGCTATATACTGTAAATGCCTTTTATTATTATTATTATCATTATTATTATTACACTTGAAGCAAGCACCATCAAGGCCCTCAAATGAGATTATTGAAAACAAATATCTCTTAATGACTCATCATACCCTACCTTTAAATCACTCAACACCCTCTCCTCTCTTGGTCTATACTGACTGTTATTATGACAAGGTACATTTCCTCCACATTAAATGTAAACATACCACTCCTTCATCACCAGGTAATAAACAAACGTCCCACACAATGACATCAGTTCCAAGGGATGCTCATGGCATGCTTCCTCATTATCCCAAGCAATCTCAAGTTTGAGACACACGAGGCCTGTCTTCATCAGCTTGAGTTGACCAAGTAGCCTGCTATTTCTGATTTGGGAAATCTTGGGAAATCTTCCCAAGATATCTTGGGCTAGTTTGCAAAATAACCCGCTATTTTTCCGGTTTGTCCTCACCAGCCCGAAGACTTGTAGCATGAAATGCAACAGTACTGGGCCAGGATATCGTCAACACAAATGAGCCCACCATTTGGTCAAATGGAAAGATATTTCATGATGGCTTGCGATAGTAGCTTGAGCTAGTGGTGTAAAATTTCGGTAGTGGAATAGTCCACTAATTGTATCATCACTGTGAATTAGTGATCGGGCTAATTTCAGAATTAACCTGTAGCGCAGACAATTATAAAAACTCAGGCTAGTGAAAACACACATATAAGATACCATCTGACACATCACATAAAAAATGAATCTATAATAAATCATCACATCTTTCAATTTCCCAACATCCTTAAGACTCCAAAAAATCCCTATACCAATTTAATGTTGTAATAAACTAACAAAAACACTTCCCTTTCCTTTCATCAAACAATCAGTCATATTTCATCCTCTGATGGGTGGAACCCTTTAAATCATGAGGAGGCTTGCGGCAGGATCGGCCATGGGTTGGTGAGTACTCCGTAAGCCTCATTAACACCTCAATGGCCCGGGCAATGGGAAAGGTCATTTACCAGGGGTCGTCCTTACAGATTTAATTGGACTATGCGCCTTCTCATTTAACTAGTTCGCACCGACTGGGGTGAAAGCGGCTTACCCATGCACTATATGGTGCTTGTTGCTCACTGCTCGGCCAAGGGGACTGACTGGGTTGCAGCTCAGCAATTCACACTGGAAGCGTTGGTATAGATGATGACATTTATCATGGGTATTAAAATGTGCATCAAAATGAAGGTGTGCACAGAAGAAGGATGTGAGGAGATGCTTTCTTGGCCAACATACATCTCTAGAAATACACATTTTACGACTTGACCTTTTAATATTTGATAAAACCTACACAAAACATATCATTTTGTAGCTTGTACAATGTTTAACTCATTAACAGTAATTAGTTTTTACTGCTACGGATATCCTTTTCTTCCAAAAACTAAGGAATTGGAACAGAATTCATGTCCGTTGGGGACATAACAAAATATTACTTTTCTGTGTAAATTAAGTCCCTGTAAAGTTCGCCAAAAAGAAAAATACCCAACGAATATACATGTACCTAAACATATTTTGATAACACAAGTATTACTTATTTCCTTTTCATCAACACATACAATGTTCAATCGATAAAAGCTAAGCCTAGATGCTGATTTTATGTCAATCCATGAATTTGATCAGTGAAAAAGTACACGGGGGCTCGGGGCAAATTAGCCCCCGAAATGCTAAAAAGAGCCCCCGAAAGTCATTAAAGAGCCTCCAAAAATTTGCATAGAGTTCAATGCAAAATAAATTAAAGAGTGTTATTTTCATGCAAGCAAGCTTGAAAGATAGCTCCCGAAATTGTTAAAGTATTTTTTCCCCTGATTTCGATTAAAGATAATCATGATACCCTACCTTAAAGAGCAAAACAGTTGTGACCACAGATTAACAGATTCAGCAAACAACAATACACCACATATAATGGCTATGTTCACACACTGACTTCATAGTTTTTAACTATAATTTTGCGAAACCTTAAAATTTTCATAAACAATGATCCACTATTAACAACGAGGGTTCACACGGGACTGAAACAAGTGTTTGAAGTTCTAAACTACAAGCCAAGAATTCATTTTAACTACAACTTAGAGTTAATTGCATCTGCACAGCACATATAAGAGGGGAACCCCTCCCCCCCCCCCCCCTCATCCTCTGCTCATAGTTATCCCACTAGCCTTAAGATCTGTTGTGGTTTGTACTTCAAATATACTTGAAGTTTTTTAACCATGGGTGCATCTACACAAGATATCTTTGAAGTTTAAAATCTCGACCTAAACTTAAAGTTAAGGGACTGTCATGTAAACCTATTTAATCCCACTAATCCTACTACATCCAGGAAACATTATACCACATTATCTTCACTAATCACTACAGTAGAAAATAACAAATTGTTGGCAAATGACAGCGCTTTGAAGAGACCTTCAGGCTAGTATAATCTTTTAAGATGCTTTCTCTAAACATTCCTCTTTACATAAATCATTCTTGAATGTACTTAAAAGTACTTTATCATTATGGCAAAAAGGAAACCACACCCGAAGATTATTAAGTGTAGGCATTCTGAAGTACTTTATGGCATTTTAAGTTTCTTTTAAGTTGCTCTACCACTGAGCCATCACTTCTCCTTTTTTCAGAAAGAAAATAATAATGAAATCAAAGTATTTAACCTAATTCAATTATTTGAAGGGGAAACTGTCACTTATCACAGAGGGATTGGGTGGGAAAGGGATTGGGTGGGAGGGAAGTGTTCACAGTGCCAGGTAATTAACCTGCCTCAGACATCAGATTTCATCTTATAATTCAATCAGGAAGTTATTAATCTCATATTATGGCGAGGGAACCTGCAGTAGCAATGGATTTTTTTTTTCCCAGCCCCTTGTAAAGCGTTCTGAATTGGAATGACACTTTGCGATGCCTTATTGTTTCTCCTAAGTATCTGTATCTCCCTTTGTCTTGCACTCCTCTCATTATTCTCTAAAAACTTTCATCTTGCAACCCCTCCAAACAAAATGTTTCTCTCTTTCTCTTTCTCTCTCTCCTTCCTTCCATCTCTCTCCTCTTCATACAATACCATTCTCTCACATTCACTCTAGATATTTAATAATGGACTCTTACAGTCTCTTTCTCTTTCTCATGTAAATATTTTCCATAAAGTTTGTTGTTTAAACTACATGTATAAAGCTACAAAAAGCTCTCATTAAACCTCCAAAAATACATTGTAACTATCTTCAATCTGTGATACGGTGTAACAATCTCAAAATTGAGGGAAAAATCCTTAAAAACTACACATCACAAACAAATAGATCTTTCTCTACTATGAACATCTGCTGAACTCTCATATAAGTACTTCCAAATAAAACACTGCTCATTTTGCAGAGCCAGAATTTTATCAAGTACCTAGTCCATAAAATAAAAGGTTAATGAGGGCATCATAATCAAACAGGATTTGCTTTTACAGCCGGAGGTATTGCTTCCTGTACAGAATGCAATTCACATCCTCCTCTCAATAAGCATATCGCTACATCTGAACCACCCAATCTACAGCATTGTCTAACGGTATCTAGACCTTGAGACCAGGAAAGTTTGACTCAGTAGGCCTGTTTTCATCAGCTCGAGATTGCCAAATATCCCGCTATTTGAACTATCCCGATCGCAAATTATCTAGTTAATTTGCGTCTTCATCAGGCCGAAGTTGCAATTAGCGGGATATTTGGTCGAGATAATCATCCCAAAAAATATAGGGCTAGTTTGCAAAATATCCTGCTATACTATGTGCGAACGCTGAGCAAAATATCTTGAGTTTCGAGGTCAAGTCTCGAGCTGATGAGGACGCGATTTGTAACTTTGGGATTATTTCCCGAATCAGAAATAGCGGGCTATTTGGCAATCTCGAGCTGATGACGACATACCTAATCACTCTCACCCAGCAGGAAAGTTTGCAACACATGAGATGATGAAAATGACCTGAGTGGAATTCCTAGCCGTCATATGAAATTCCAAGTAAGAAGTCAAAACGATTTTACCAGTTTCTAATAGGATGATCAGACTACAGAAAATATATTTTAAAATTGGTATGAAGAAACATTGTAGAATCATCGTACAACGAAAGAGGCATACAGAGAAGGAAAAAGCTATCGTGTCAAAAAACATCAAATCAGTCATTACATGAACGAGCATGTTTGGAGGAACAGAAATTCATATAAAGTTCATATAAATAGACATCGCAAAACAAGTCATACAATAAAAGCGACATACACAAATGAAGAAAGGAATTGTGGGAAGAAGCATTGTGTAAAAAAAATATATTAAAAAAAATATTAAAAAAAGGTTTGGAGAGGTCAGCCCAAATCATACACACATTATCTAATGTCAGCTTAAATGTCATGGCATTAAATCGCACATCACTTTCATGATGCATACAATCATTTTTAATGACATGACAAGGACTTTTTAAAAATAAATTTCTTCTATAAGGCAGACCTCGAGCTAAATGCTGGATCATCGTTTTTTTGTCTCCTAGCGATAATAAACTTACCCAATGATGTGGACGATTCAATCCAAGTTGATACACTCGTGTCTGTCTTCACTACCACGCTATCGCTATCGGGACTATCGGGGTCTATCACCGTGCGACTGAAGGCATAGTTATATCGAATCTGTGTAGGCGCTCCAGAAAAAAAGGTGATCATATTTTCACCTGTAGAAAGCAATAAAGGAGGATACGATGTTATGAACGGCTCTGTATCAACATTATTATAGTCTGAGCCTGAGGGGGGAGGGGGGGGGTTATATGTTTACCTGCCACTGCTGGTAAATTATACATGTAGATAGATATATGATTTTAGGGATAATCAAACAGTGGTAACGATTAAACTCTTTTTTCAAATGAACATCAAATTTCCTTTACAACAAAGTGATAACCATTTATAAATAACCAATTTGTTAAGAAACTTGAACTGTGTTGTGGCTAGTAAGAGTAAAGGTGAAGTGACAGGATATTTCTTTTCTTCTTTTCATTTTCTCCTAGGAGTAGGAGAAGGTAGCCAAACTGACTCCGGATCACCATGACATCTGGGGGGTGTTTCACAAAGATTTTAAGTTGAACTTAAAAATTATGGAGAGCCATTTGTAGCCTTAAAATAAAATATATTCAAAAGCAAAAATTGAAGTATTTTAGACTTTCGATAAATTCCACATCAAGAACATGAAATATCCCATGATAATAGAAAATATGAATGGTTTGAATCAACATTTTATGCCTTTTAAAATAACTTTTACAAAATATTTTCAAAGATGCTAATGGCTTTCCATAACTTTAAAGTCCAACTTAGAGATAAGTTCAACTTAGGATCTTTGTGAAACACCCCCCCCCCCCCCCTGGTCTTTTCTACAACTAGAGGGCTTGCAAGGCACTATAAACTTTCTATTCCTTGTATTCAGACATGGTTACAACCTCCATTTGGATTTTCAAATCACATGCATTTTCTATTTCTTCATAAACTGTAAAAAACCAACTTGAAATTTTCACAAATCGTAAATGACAGCGATTAATACAATCAGACACTTAAGTGAATCGCAAAACTCCAGTGCTGTGCCAGTTGCAATTTAATCATTTTGCGGCACGAGTCTTTCACTAATCTAACCACTCACAAAATTACAGTTAAAAAAAACAGCGATTTTCACAGCAAGAAACTAAAGCAATTCAGAAAAGAGATCCAAGCCTTTTAAGGCATGAAACTTTTGCAAATCTTAGCCGCTCGCTAAATTTGCAAAAACTTCAAATGTACTAAGACTATCAACATTTTCAGTTTTACACTGGGAAAAAATGCTTAAACAATTTCTGGGGCTAATTTTCAAGCTTGCTTGCATGCAAATAATTTGTTTTGCATTGAACTCTATGCAAACTTTTGGGGCTCTTTTGTGACTTTTGGGGGCTCTTTTGAGCCCCTGTGTATTTTTTTCACTACTTTTACAGTAATGAGTGGTGGGTTACGTTTACAGAGAAAACCGACTTACCTTCAACTTTGATGTACGTCAT
The DNA here is from genome assembly GCA_035222895.1 of Strongylocentrotus droebachiensis. Taxonomy (NCBI): domain Eukaryota; kingdom Metazoa; phylum Echinodermata; class Echinoidea; order Camarodonta; family Strongylocentrotidae; genus Strongylocentrotus; species Strongylocentrotus droebachiensis. Next base: position 33,303 of record JAVYIG010008382.1, read on the forward strand.
TGCGTTCTGGCCTGGGCCTGAAGCCGAGATTCCCACGGCCTCCCAGTCACTGTCTCCTGTTAAGGTACGGCTATGTGTCTGTGACTGTGAGTAGCAAGAAATAATTCCAATCAAGGACCCTTATTAAATTCATGATATTACATGGAATGAGTTTATTTTTTTATTTATACACGGTAAAAGCCCAAAACAGTTCGCAGACTAGTTTCAATCAGGGCCGTGTCGCTTAGCTTAGTTTATATTATTCAACTCACTCCTAGATCCTAATCAAAGATTAGTCATGCGCAATTCATTTACTGAGACTATCCCACGTCTTTCATGAAAAAGCGAGCAATAGTTTCCAGGACTATCCAACAATGTTTTAGTGCGCAGCTCGCGTATGAGGCATGCACAGATCCTATATGCATGAACCACAGACGCGTGTGAGGTTCAGGCATGCCATTACTGTCACAAAACGATCTTGAATGAATTTTTTTTAAATAAAAAAGGTATCTACGAGTTTCGTTGTACAAAACAAATGATGCATGTTTTCATTCGTTCATTATACGATCTATCCACCCTCGTCGAAGCTGTGTGTATCTACAGATCGTATAATGAAGTCATGACCATGCATCATTTGTACATCCGCATACAAAAATAATATATGATTGTCCAAAACATGCTCTTGGTCCTTTCTTATAAAGAGTAGCAATTGATCTAAATCAATCATAAGTCTTCTAATCAATCGCAAGTTTGCAGTCTCCCATCTCTCATGTATACATAATAGCAACTGTTTCCAAGTGATTTTGTTGGAAATTTTGAAATGCCAAGTAGATTCATAACTTAAGCCCTGGACCCAACTTTAGACCGAACAGAATCTAACTTCGACAAAATAATTTCCACAGCAAATGTTGCCAGAGCATACATGATTGTCAAACCTATATTTAAGAGGGCCAAATATATACAGTCTAGCAGTTACTTACATATCATCTGGATTTACGAACAGACAACATTTATTACTTTTAAATATGCTATATAATGCTCTTGGATTGTACTAGGAAATTGAATCAATGATACATGTGCTTTCAAAGAAGGTTAAATAGTGCCATCTACAAATAAAGTTCATAAAATTTACCTTGAATTAGTAGGAATTGAGACATTTGAAATTTGAATTAAAGATGAATTAGGATGACATAAAATCTGCTTGTACAACTAAATTATTGTAAAACAGATTTGACATCTGCAGACCACTGAGATGTAACTTGAGGTTCAGACAATCTTAATTATCAGTTTTCCTGGAATGGGTCACTTCAATGAATAGTTAAAGGAATAAAACCTAAAGAAACGATTCAAATACATCACGTTTCTTGACATCATGGTATCACTATTGCTCTAGAACTCTCACGAACTGGGGCACCTTGTTGGGTGATGATTGATAAACGGTACGCCTACAAATGAGTTGCAAACGGAAGCTCCGAAATTGCTCTTTTATGTCAAGGCAAATGGGCTTGAACCAAAAACTGTTTTTCAGATTCGTTCAGCAGCCGTACGTGTCAATGCTCATCACAATCACACCATTCACACTGCATACTGATCTTGGCTGGCATTCCCATTGCCTGATGTTTGTGACAGAGCTTTTGTCACAGCACTAATGGGTCATTCACACCAGAGGAAATTTATATAAAACTTGTAAAAAAAGCATATTTATGCTTGTAAATAAGCAATCAGAGGACCAACATCTTGAAGTCCTCTCCAAAGTCTTGGCAATGAGAGATTCCCAACAGGGAATTTATATGAACCTCATTTATGTGACATGCATTCTATCGCAGGTCTGAGGGGCATTCACACTACGTTTATACAAAACTGATACAAAGAAATATTTGTAAAAAAATCATAGAACAGTACAAATGGCATAAACCCTTGGAAAATATCATATTTAAGAAACGTATGAAGACTCTCGTTTGGGAGAGGACAGCTTCTAATATACATGTACATGTTGTTTCAGCTTATATATGCTATGAGCATTCATGGCAAGTACTAACATCAGCATGTACTAACAATAAGCCCTGCCCAATTATACGCATTTCATGTGATACAACAATGATAATAGCAGGGGACTTTGATTCTTTGTCAAATTTTCATTGAAAATATGCTCAAACTACATTGTATTCTCATTTTTTTTCAGCTTCACAGCATTTTGTTTTATGACGTTTTCTTCAGACAGGAGGAAATTAATAAATTTACAGCTATACAATTATTTTCACTGGTCTGAATGACAGGTAGGGGTGAGTTACTACTTACCGCTGTTTGAAACATAACGCATCTGGGAGTAAGGTAGTTCGTCCCACATAGAATGCTTGTCGTCGCGTTTATCTCTTGCAGAAACGTGACGTAATTTTGGCAATAGTACTGTGGAGTGAATGAGAAAGAGAGAAAGGAAAAGGGTTTAACAGATGATGTTTACAAACATTCCAAGTTCACAAGCTTCCTTGATCACTAGCCATGCAAACTGAAAACTCATCAATGCTTTTACTCGGGAGACAAGACAATGACAACGTATAGCTTGCTTTGCTTCTGTAAAATCAGTTGTATATAAAAATAGAAACATCTTAGAATCACATACTCTCAGCTACATATATCTACTTGTATGTTAACATTCAAGAAATAATATGTAAAGTTCGATAAGACAAGATTGGCAAAGCAGCTACATGTACACTCAGTCTCATTCTGTATTTCTATTTTGATGACATTCTACCCGTAGTTACTTTCTGAAATCGTATTACGTATGTCAACTTTTGGAAAACACGCGTCTTCATAGCAGACTACTACCGGTACATCACAACAGGGAAATATAGAGAATATCTAAACACTCATATTCCAGTCCCTGTTCCAATCTTTCAATGTATCACTACAGTATTAGGGGAATGCTAGTTTTGACCTTTGACCCCAGGCCGCAATTACAAACACAACAGGAGCTTACGACCTTCTGCCTCAGAATGAAATTGCTTTCCAGTTCAATCTTAAGAGGCTTCAAGGTTACACACGAAGATGCAATCTCTTGAAATGAAAACAAACACACACACACACAGTGCCCTGCATCATCATCATGGCATGATGCAATATTTTTTCTCTCCATACACACTGAGGGGCCTTGGGCAATATTGCACAGAGTATCTTACTATCTAATGAAGATAGCAGGACTGTGTATGACTGTTGGACGGAGTCCAGTAGCACGTAATTGACTTAGGGTAATTGGGAATCTCCCTATCGTACATACTTTGAAATGGATGGTAAAGCATACAGAGAGATGAATGGGTTAATTCAATTATAACACTTTCACTATATTCTGCATTTGAATGCAATACCTGAAGTACACATTGTTCTGGCTGCTACCAGCCTTAGCAATTTCCTTTGTATTATTCATGTTTGTAAATTGATTCTGTGTACTTCTGTGTTTATCTATGTTAGTAATTGTAATTGTGTGAAATTGTGTATACTGCTTTTGTTTTACCCTGTATGTTTTTTATTGCTTGGCAAAATAAATTGAATCGAATTGAATTGAATTGTTCTGAGGCATTGTGCATGCTGGGATACTTGTACATTTATATACATTATTACAAATTGCCCAATTCTTAAAACATACACCAAGCTACTGGGGGATGGATTTCACATTTATTTCGGCCAACTTTGTCAGGCTATTCCTGATGTGTGAAGTATTATAAACCATGCTAAAAATGACATGTTACATAAAATCATGATTTGTTGTAATGAAAACTTTCATCGCACTCACTGACAGTTCCATGAACCTTTTTCTTTATAGCTCGTTAGTCAAAAAGTGCAAATCACTTGAGCATTTTATGAATTATTTCTCACGAACATAAAATTGCACTTATTAACATTTCCTCTTTGGTTTATCTGTCATTGAGCCAATATACAATACATTGTATGACCTTCAACTAAAACAAGAGAGTTTAATAGCCAAACCTGATATATATATTAATTAATTAATACATTACAGAAAAACAAAAGCTGAAATTCAACAGATACATTACATACTACATATATTCAGCATTACGTGCAGTAATTGTAATGAATCCTGATAGATTATGCACTTTCATGATGCTAGCAGAACCCAAGTTCGTGATGAATTCATTGCCTGTCCTATATATGTGCCTACATGTACCTAGAATTGCTGTTAAAGAGTGAGTCACATGCATTCCCATTCCACTAATTACACTTTGAGTGAATCATATATTCTCAAAGTTATTTCCTCGCTATATCATTTCAGAATTCAGCATCCCCCATCCATCACCCACCCTCCAACCCATTCTCTTTCTGTTAGGAGAAAACAAAAGATATGAAATTGAGGCAACTCGTTTTCAGTGTGAAAATATAGTCTGTATTACTTTGAATTGAGCAATACATATAATAATGTAAATTCGAGACAGCGAAAGTTATAGGCCTATAAATATCTTTTAATCACTATAATAAATGTTTTATTTAGATGGTAATTCATTCATTTTTCTGCTTGAATCATCAATAAAGAATGACACAGTTCATTTATAATGCACAAGTCTGAGGATGAAAATAGGCAAGCTACATGTACATGTAATCCATAAACATGTACTGCCTCTAATTAAGATGAATCATCAATTCATCTGTTTAGAACCAGAAGGATGTAAATGATATGAGTTAATGCCTCTCTGGCTCCAAGCAAACACCATCAATACAAGAATCAAGGCAATCAAAAACAAAAACTTCCCACCCCATTCTCTCCAATTACATGTACCACCCCTCCCTAATCCTCACCAATGCACTCTCTAATCCAATATGAATATGGATTTTAATTTTTTTTTGGTTTAAATCCCCCAGCTAATGCCCTTACAAAGCGGTACTTTCCAATATAGAAAAATAGTAGTCACAAGCAATGACTTTACAAGCATTAATTAGTTCGCCATGGCTCAAGTCGAATATATGCAAAAATGCTTTTCATTTCCAGTACTATTTCAAATAAATCATGAATTCATTATATTGATCATTACTCATTGTTTTGGGGTTTGTTTTTTCTTCAAAACATTTACAATTCAATGAACTCTAATCTCTACAATGCGCAGAGTGAACTAATATAATAATATTTCATGGTCACTAGTAAAGGCTGCATCAAGCTCATCTTCTAGAACTCCTTAAAGATGAAGTTGAGTTCTAGTCATGCGATTGCATTGTGAAAGAAACGGTGTGGAACCGACCAGAAAAGGTTGATCATCTAGCATATAAGAATTTGTGTGTATTGCAAGGTTCTGGAATCATCAAAATGATAAGAAATTTGGCCAAGTCTTGGTAAAGTTACAAACACTTGCACAGAAAGATGTATATGGGACTACACGAACACGTGGCGAAAAAAGCCGGCCCCCCGATTTTTAGGATGTTACATGCATATTTAGAATATGAAGGCATTTGAAGAGCCATGCTTTTCAAGGAACATGTCTTAACTGATGTTCTTCCACACTTGCATAATAAGAATGAGTAATGCTCACATATTATTTTTCACCTCTTCCCAGAACTCAACCTTCTCTTTAATAACGTTCAGACACCAATGTTGATTCAGACTGCGCTCGGCGTGCTTCTCTCATGACAAATTTTCAGCCAGCCAAAATGTACATGTACCGAGCTTAATTTTCATTGATAATCTCGGTCGCATAGAAGTCGTCACGCGGATACGACTTTATGCATTAGCTATGCAGCAAACGGAAATTGATTCTATGCTTACCGCCAATCGTATTATCATCATGCAATATAGATAAGGTACCTTACTCATCCATTGATAAAAGAAGTGACCTTTTTAGTCTGCGAATAACGGACGGAGACTTGCGAAGCATGGGTAATGCTGCGGTGAATAAATCCATAATTTAGTGTGCTATCATAGGGTGTCGGGTTAAAGTACAGAAATGCATGGATGATGATAATGGGAGATAAAGATCTAGCCGGATAGAATTATCTTGCTGTGAATCGTAACACAAAACAATGATCATATTAATATTATGGAGTCAGAATGATAATAAAGCACATACTTTCATAGAGAGTTGAATGCTTTTATGACTCTAAAAGGACACTATACCTGCGCTAATGCCCTCATTTAGGTTGAATTAAACAATGCACCCTGGATATTAAATACATACAATTAGTGACAATGTACAATAACATAATGAAATGTACAATAACCCTAATAATATGTTTTTCAATCCAAAGTTCACTCTCATCAAGGGAATACATTATGCATACAGATTCTTCCCAAGTAGTCTGGCCTGTGAATGTATTATGTCACAGTGACATGGAACACTCTAACCCTATTTAGTCCTGCATGACTTAATGCATGCACTCTACTTGAATGTAGGTATAGGCATCAATGCTGGTTGCACTTTTCATTTTGTTTACATTCACTGCAAAGGCAGACTAAATACACACGCCGACTCTTTACGCCTGAGCCCACACTGCAATACAATTCCATACTATACAAGTAATGAGTCATTCATGTTTCATTAACATTCATCACATTTGACAGCAGCAAACTATACAAACAAAATACAATTAAATCTTATTTTCGCGGTTAGTAACAAAATCCATGGACGATCTTTCTTCTTCTTCCACGAAACTGAACATTGGCGTTAATCCAGTTCCAACTCGTTACACTTAAAATTCTAGATCCAGTTTATAGACACAGAACAAATTTAGTAGGGGGAGGGGGGGGGGGGGAGAGGGTCATCTGATTTTTGTTTGATTTCATGGAATTGCCTGTCACCCGGCCATCCCATCTCATTATTTAGAACGCTAATTTATCTCACACTTTTAGAAAATACTCATTATATTCCATCCTTCTTAGAACTAGTCAGTACAGTATGGGTCCATTGTATTTTTCTAGTCTCATAACACATTGCCCTTGCATATATCACGTACTGGTAGTCACATCAAAGAGCCGGAGTTAATGTAGTATGTAATGCAATAACATGGGTAGGGCCCGGGATCGTTATTCTTCATGCACTGATGCTACTCTAATTTAAAAGTGTTGAGTGATCCTTATGCAGTTGCTATACAATGCAAACGGAAATGAGACCCGAAAAATATGAATAAATGAATACAAATCAAATCAAAGCAGAGGTTTGCCCAATTATTAAATGTTTTTTAAACAGAGATTGTCATTTTACTTTATACAGTTCTTCTCCCACTACACATTATTCCTCTATTGGCACCATATTCATTTATGGATTTTAATCACCCTTTAACTGGCAGTCCAACATGGACAAGGCCTGCACAAGCAGAAGATCATCATTATAAGCCTTTCAATCAATAATATAAGTACGGTTCAATATATTTCAATAAAATCTACGGCCCATATACCACAGAAAAGGTTGAATTACCGGTAACCCATCAAAACCTCCATGAGCATATAGTACGTACATATCTTCAGGGTCAATGCGTACTGTAGGCGATTAATGTGCTTATGTATTTTTATTTGTGCATATTTCAGTCCACAGTGGAGGTTTAAACCATGTTTTAGACGGGTTAAATTCAACCTCCTACTGTACAAGAATTCAGGCGTATATGTGTCTAAGCTATATGTTTTGTAGCATATATCTCCCCCACACAAGTAACAAACTGGCTTTCCAATTCACAAACAGAAAATTGAAGGGAAAAACTGGGTCAAAAATTGAAGGGAAAAACTGGGTCAAAAGTTTCAGTATTAAAAAATTCTTTAACAATAAACTTGGAACAGTTCTCGTTTGTTTTGTGATATGAAGTTTGAAAGCAGAGGTAAAGGGGGGAAATGCCTTAGGAAGCGGCAGGCAATGATTTCCCTTTAAACATCCCACGCCATTCATATCTCTTTGGGTAGTGAATTGACAAGACTGTAAATCTGATAGAAATACAAAGACAAAGATGGAAGGCTTCCCCTTGAAAGAAAGAAAGATTCACCTCTTTGCATCACTGCTCAAGTGTGAATACAAAGACCTTTTCTTTTATTCCTCAACTTTGCAAAATCTTCTTTGTGTAAAAGGTAATCCTTTTGTAGCTCGATTACGCATTGTTGGGATTCTTGACGTTTTAAATGCTAAAATAAAAAGGAGAAATCACCTTGTTTCTGTCATTGGTTCGATGACATGTTGACCTCTATATAATATTAATCAACAAGTCATTGTGCAACTATCGAATTGGAAGAATCAGAACTTGTGTAAACAACATTAACCATGTAGGCACATTGGGATATGACATCATGGATGTCACTTCTTAATTAATGCTCTAAAATAGAAGAAACATCTTTTCAAGAAAGGAGGTCAACCACAGTGTACTACTAAAGGCGACCGACCTTCAATACACCAGTTCACTAACCTATTCAAATGTATGGATGTTCCTTTCACCTAGTGATGCCCATGTAAAATCATCCTTCAATAACTTTCATGTATATATCCATAACCCCCCCCCCCCCCTCCCCTCCCCTAAGTCCAATGTGCATGTACAGGTAGCTGCTCAACAATATTCAATCATTCCATCATTTCAATCCCTTCCACTGCAAATTTTCCCTGGCAGCTTATACAAAATTTGCAATCAATATTTACTTAGTATCATATCCAAAACAAAAGATCAATATCTAGAATGATGAAATTGCCATCATCCGACTAAAATCTACAGCATGTACAAACTAGAGTATTACGCTGCAGATTGTGTGAACATGGGGTACAACATGAGAGCCCTTTTAAACCCGATAGGAATTAGCTCCTGAAATCTGATTACTAGCGACAGCCTGGGCGCAAATCTAATAAACTGTCTGTTTGGATGGCCATCTTCCTCAGTCGCTAGAGGTCCATGTCAACGCTTTTCTTGGCATAAATAGGGCGATGCCAAGATTGGTTTTGGGATCGTGTATAGAAAGTTGGCCTGGCATAATGCATGTGCTTCCACTAATGAAGCAAAATAGATTAGCTTCATGTTGAAGGGAAGCAAGGCGTATCGGGGAATTTGGGTCATTTGTGACATGTGCCAAGGAATGCATTTTTATTCCAATAAATTAGAACATATCGTAAAATCTACAACTGATGCTCTATGATGTAGATTACAGTATAAATCAGTAAATGGGCAAATTGTAGACTTCAAATTACGATAGAAGTTATACAACTAAGCGTTGATAATTCTTTTGAATCAGAAATATAAGTAATTTATCTGACAACAATGCTAATTACTAATTGGCCTTCACATTTTCTTCTAATATTTCCTTCTACTTGCTATTCTTCCTTCTCCCTTCCCTGAAATATATTGCCTGCTATCTCTTGATGGAATAAGAGTGTGTTATCACTCCCCAGGGTACTAACATGTAACATGAATGCCGATATCTCATTTTGAAAAGGCCAGGTCGTATCAATTTAATCATGAAGTCGCTGGCGCGGATAGCCTTCCTCCCTTCCGTCTATAGGGGTTACATTAGTCATACCTAGGTCTCCAACTCCAACATGTAGTTTGTACTGGTTATCTATTATTCTTAATGCTGACCATATGTCAACAGAATGTTCATCTGCATCATGTGACCGAATTCAATGTGTTGAGGGACATAGACAGACTACATAGAAAATCATGAAGGACTTGGGCTTTTGATAAGTTTTTTTGGAAGCCCAGAGCGAGGTTATCATTCAATCACACAATATATACAGTCCTTCTTTTGGCCGTAGGTAAATAAAGCCTGTGCGAATAATAACAAAAACACACAATTGCCTCTTCTCATCGATTCAGATTCTATGAAACATCCCTTCCACCTCAATCAAAATAATGATATAGGCTTAATACACAGTGATTATTCCTTCTAGAATAACAATGCTTTTAGATTGGAAAGGACATTCAGGTACAGTTTTATGTGAATGATTCCCTGCTTGAAGCAACTACCGGTAAAAGAAAAGGTATGATAAAACAAACCTGGCTGCAATAACACGACTACAAAAAACTACATGTGAATAAGAATAGACTTTATTGTGTCTATCTGAAAGAAATCCCTGGAAGATATTAATACAATGTCTGTTCAGAACCAGAAAGTTGTTTTGTTAACACTACATGTGTATTATTGTATGTTTATGTTCTTCTGACTCTCAGCAGATAATAAGGTTCCACTTTCTGGATCCATCACATCACTGCTTCACTTCAATTGTCGGCCTAATTACAAATAATGCATAAAGTCCCGACTTTGACAATACTTTATCATACATGATCCCAATTCCCATCAATAACTTCCATGTCACCTTTCACAGAAATGATGTTAAGTTCATTGACCTTTCAATCAAGGTAGATTGACCTTGGCTCAAAGGTCGGCAAGACAAACACCAAACAAAAAGAAGGCCTTCATAGGATTAATGTTTTCACAACAGATCTGTGGGTACAATCGAATTGATTTAAATCATCATTTCCAACAGGAAACATCAAATCGTGCTCTCTTTTTTAGGTCTTTGTTTTTCGATCCCACATGCTGGTTTCTCTAATTGGTATCACGCCGAGCAAGTGGGTCTTTCTATCATTTGATTATCCAGAGGAGAGCCTCGGAGGAAACCCTGTTTTGGGGGGAAAATCATGGTTTTTCATATCTTGTCACCCAGGGCATTTGTGCTTCCTCCTTCCTCCTTCAAAGAAAAGGGTCTGGTATAATCTGTTGCTTGACATTTGCAGGTATTATCACATGAGTCTCTATCTTACATAAGCTGCTATATAAATGTAAATGGTGAGTAAATGTTGTGTGCTCTTCTGATTAAACTGTACATGTACTGGTAGTATTCATTTCATTATTGACAGTCTTTCATGTTCCATATCTAGCAAAGTAAAATGTAAGAGTACTAACCAAACAGGAAGAAGGCCAACATTACCGAGTATTACATAATGTGTTAGAAGAACTGCAAAGTAAGTGGTTTGCCATAAAAACTATAGTAATCTGAAACTTTAGTACTGTAGAAGAGGTGTGGAAAACAATTAATGTCCCTACATGAGTATTTGGCAATGAAAGACTGCAATCTGAGAAGATTAACAAATAAGGAAAACACTTTGTACTACACGCAGGCTTGGCAATATTATTGGTTCCTGATTCCTGGTCATATATCTTTTCTTATTGTGCAGGCTTGGCAATATTATTTGTTTCTCATACCTGGTCCTGTTTCTTTCCTTATTGTGTTGCTTTATCTCTTTTTGTTCCCCCAAATGAGAATTTATTACATCCTTAATGAACAGCTCTCAAAGAATTGAACTCCGGTAGGCATGTATATCATTAGACCGAAAGCTTCAGTCTCTCTAATCGTCGGTTGTTCCACTGAGACTATGTCTGGCTCCACTAGACCTCCGATTATAGAGACTGAAGTCTGGGGACCTCTTTCTGTGAGGGACTGTACGGAACAAATGGTTCGGTTCGACCGGACCGCGATGAATGAGATATGCAACGAGATTTTCACTCTTTACATCCTCATAACTGCTGCAAATATAATACAAATTAAAAATAACATATATATAGCTTATTTGACTTACGATAGCTTGCTCATTTAGATCCGAGAAAGTCTCGTCGTCAACATTATCCGTCTTGGTTTTAGTTGATGAATATTATTTTTTTCTTTTCGAACGTCCAATAGCTACCGTAGCTACGTACGAGTCGGCCCGGCTTGACCAACGAACTCCAAAGAAACGAGTGCTCTGATTGGCCATTGGCTATGTTTTGGTAGGTGGACCCGGAAATATATCGGCCGCCGGGTAATATTTTGAATGCATGAACGTACTGCATTCGCGGTTCTGAGGTACAAATTGGATAATTCATATAAGTAAGTCCGTAAATTATCCATTTAATATTGAGTTATCAAATTTTGATAACTGTAATTAGGACAAATGACATACCGACCTAATTTACATCTGATTTAGAAATCAGGAAATTAGATCTAAATAAAGAAAATCGGGGAGAAAATGTCGTGGACGAAAATATGTACATAGCCACCCCCACGGTACGAGATCTCTGGGTTGCCATCTGTATTGGGGAATGACAACAAATGTCAGTTTTATTAAAAAAATGACCCAAATCAGATGGTTTTTGCTGTCTAGTATATCATATGGTGTACTGAGAGCCTTAGGGTATTAACTCATACCAATTATAACAATCACAGAGTTAACACCCTCCTGGCTCTCAAGACTCAAAGGCTGTTATCTTCTGATAAGATAGGACCCTTCTGGCTCTAAAGTTTAAACAGCACTATCATACTACACCCTGTTATGATATCCAATCCCTCCACCAAAAACTAACAGTACTATCAGTCGCAGACAGGTCAGTCATCTGTAAAGGAAGGTCTTTATATGCATTACACCATTCCTGTCATTCACGATGAAGATGCCAGGAGGATCTCCTCCCCCAAGATGTCTTCAATAAACAAAGACCCTCTTCACATGTGCCAGACAGCCATTGACCTCCTGACCTTTCACCTGATAGTGGGGTCACTGGGCTAAGAGTAGAGTTTGTTCCTTATTTATAGAAGGTACATGGTTTGTGGTCGGCTGGGCTTGGTCCTGTCCAGCTTTACGGTCTGGCCACAGGAAAACCACAAAGAACACTTACAAATTGTTCTCATTATAAAGAATGAAGTCACAACCAGTCAACTCCTTTACTCTGAAAACCATACCTCAACAGACTAAACAATCGATTACAAAGGGTGTCATTCTGCTCCTGGACAAATGACTATATTCTGTCCTATCTTCAATCCCATATTTGATCACCAGCTAGTCATATCAAGATTATTTAGATTCTCGAATTTGCAAACCAAACATTTAATCTCTCTATCATGGCTACTTTTAAAGGCACACTGTCCTACTTGTAGCTACTTGCTCCCTCTATATAGAAAACTTCCAAAATCGGTGCCTGTTGGTCCCCCATGATCCTCTTTTTCTTATGTTAAATGAGAGCTGAGTTAATGAGATAGCCACCTGTCACACTGACCTTGCTGGCTCGCTGTGTGGTCTAATCCCTTCTAGCTGCAGTAGTAAAGCCTACCTTTAAAAGAAAACTGTGCTATCTTCTTTTGCTCATAGACATCATCTTTTGCTGAGGAGACATATCGTCTGTTCAGAGCCAGAAGGACGTTAACTCTGAGATTGTATTAGAGTACATGTACATGAGTTAAAGATAAAGTTGAGTTCTGGTCATGCAATTGTATTGGGGAAAAAAATGGTGTGAAATCGATCATAAAGGTTGATCATCTAGCATATAAGTATTGGTGTGTAATAGGTTACGGAATCATCAAAATGATTTGGCCCAGTCTTGGTAAAATTACAAGCACTGTACACAGAAAGATGTATATGGGGCTACACGAACATGTGGCATAAAAATCTGTCCCGATTTTTACGTTGTTACATGCCATATTTAGAATATGAAAGCATTTGAAGAGCCATGCTTTTCAGGGAACATTTTTTATCTGATGTTCTTCCACACTTGCATAATAACAATAACGCTCACAAATTATTGTTCACCTCTTCCTAAAACTCAACCTTCTCTTTAATGCCCTTTTGGCTCCAAACAGATAATATATGCTAAGGTGCAAAACTCCCTAGTCTGATAGATCCAAAGCTTCCAAAATTGAGTGGGGTTATCCAACTCTTCCACTTTTATACAAGAATGAAAAGGTTTGAAAAAAACATAACAAGTTCAAGCCCAAACCATGAAAATCAGTATTGATTTTATTATTTACGATATAAATCTACGTATCTACCTATTCTACTTTGCTATTGTTGCACCTCAACATTGCATAACCGAAACTTAAAACACATCGCCAAATTGCTCATACCCCCCCGCCCAAAGGCGCCCTCCGTGACCCTTGCGTCCGAGCGCCGCCAACGTAACCTCTTCCTCTTATCACGAGTTCCCTAGGACACACCTTGGTAAAGGCGCTGGGGATGGAGGGAGGGAAAATAGGTAGATACGTAGATTTATATCGTAAATAATAAAATCAATACTGATTTTCATGATTTACATCAATAAATCAACGTATCTACCTATTCTACTTTGCTAAAGACCAGCACAGATTAAAGCCGGGTGGTAAAAACCAAGCAAACATATCAACTTGATGAGAAATAGACGACGAAGCCGACTTCAGAGAAGCGACCGCAAAAGCTCGTTCGCCCGCGGGCACATCTTTGAGGCAAAAAACAGTAAAAGAACTTGGAGACTTCCAAAAAGCTGCTTTACAGATATCTCGAACTGAAACTCCGATGAAAAGAGCCCAAGACGTACTGACACTGTGAGTATCATGGGCACGAGGAGTCCTGCCAGGCGTCAAGGCCTCAGGGCCCGCCGCCTTGATAGCCAAGACTAACCACCTGGAGATCTTACCCCGAGATGCCGCCGAAAGTGGCTCTCGAGAAACCAGAAAGAGCTGATCCGACTTGCGAAAAGGCTTCGTCTTGTAAAGATACCATTTGAGGGCGCGAACGGGACACCACAGTCCGTCCCCGAAGACCGAAGAAAAATCCGACAAGGGATGAAGCACCACTTCCACTGAACCCGACGTGTCAGACTGATTCTAAGCAATAAAAGAAGCCTTGGGAATCAAACGAACCCCACGTCCTTCCCAGCGGATATGCCCAGGGGTAACTGAAAGGGTATGAAGTGAGCTCCTACGCTGACCAGAAGTGATTGCCATGAGAAAAACCGTCTTGACCGTAGTAAGCAGAAGCGTCGCAGAACACAGCGGTTCGAAGGGAGGGCCAAAACCTTGGGTAAACTCCACACTGGCGTCAGAGGTCTGAAGAAGGGTCTCTTAAGGAAGAAAGACTTCAAAAGAGCCGCTAGCTGAGGAGCAGAAGAAACCGAAGATAGCAGACCGATAGCCACAAATCGTTGACAGAGCTCTCCCCTTGTCATACAAAGAGATCAGAAAGTCAGCAATAGAAGGTAAAGACGCCTCTCTAGGGGCGACGCCCACCTCCTCACACCAAGTGTGAAAAACATCCAACCATGAGCTGAAAACCGTCCTGGTCGACTCTCGTCTACTCTGGACTAGAAATTGTGCAGCACGTTCGGAGAAACCTGACGAACGAGCCCTCTTCCCGATAACCGCCAAGCGGTCAGACGGAGGATTTCCGGCCGCTGGTGTAGAAAACCAGACAGAGGTTGCGACACCAGATCCGGATGACACGGCAACGACCACGGAGTCCCCACCAGGAGGGTCAGGAGGTCCTGAAACCACGACCTCGCCGGCCACCAAGGAGCTATGAGAATCATCATCGCTTGATCTTCCCTGATCTTCCAGAGCACATGGGGAAACGACGCGAACGGGGGAAAGGCGTAAGCCCTCCATCCCTCTACGGGATCGCGAAAGCGTCCAGAGCAAAAGCTCCTGGTTCCCGGACTCTCGAGAAAATCGAGGAAAACGATGGTTGAGCGAAGTTGCGAAGAGATCGATGTCGAGAACACCGAACACTCTCCTCAGTTGCCTGAAGACAGTCGGAGTCAGAGTCCACTCCGAGGGAAGGCACTTGCCTCTGGAGAGAAAGTCCGCTAAGATATTCTCTTCGCCCGGGATATGTGATGCAATCGGGAACACCCTCGCCCCCTTGCACCACGCCCAGAGTTGAGAGGCCAACTCGTTCAGAGCCACAGAAAGAGTGCCTCCTTGTCCGTTGATGAACACCATCACCGATACGTTGTCCGTAAGAATCAGAACCGAACGACCCACCCGACGAGCACGGAAGTGACGAAGCGAAGCAAACACTCCCATGAGTTCCAACACATTGATGTGGGGCAGAAATTCCAGATGACTCCAGTCTCCTGAAATCATTGACCCCTGGCAATGACCTCCCCAAACCAACAGCGACACGTCCGTGGTGACGGTCACGGAAGGGAGAGGAACTCGGAAGCGTCCGCCCTGAAGGAAGAAGGAACGACGAAGCCAAGGACCTAGAAGACCCTTGATTCTGGACAACAGGGGGATCCATGACAAAAGAGAACTCACGCTCGGCTGATAAAACTCCAACAGAAAGAGTTGGAAGGGACTCATCAATAGTCGACAATCTGGAAGCATGTCGACTAGACTGGAGAGAAACCCTAGCCACTGAAGCCAACGCTCGGCTTTCACCCGACGTGCACATCTCAGAGACCGAGCAGTCCTGACTATCGTCTCGACCCTGTCGAGACTGGGACGAGCCAGCTGATGACGAATGTCCAGCTGAGCACCTAGGTAAGACGGCGTGCGAGTCGGAACGAATTCTGATTTCTCCCAATTTATGAGAAATCCGATATCTTGAGTCGTACTGATCAGAATCTGCATATGATCCAACAGCCTGACTGACGCCACGACTCTCGTGAAAATCCGAGGAGCAGGGCGCAAACCGAACAGGAGCGCTCTGTAACGGTAGAATTTGCCCCGGCACATGAAAATAAGCGTCGCGAAGATCCAAAGAAACCGCGACGTCTGCGGGATTCAATGAAGAAAGGATGGTTGCCAGATGATCCATTCGGAAAAGAACCTTTCCCAAATGAAGGTTAAACCGCTTCATGTTGAGAATCATTCTCAAAGAACCCGAGCACTTGGGCATTACGAACACCGGCGACAATTCTCGTACCACCGACAGAACAAATGCGTCGCTGGTGATCTTCCCCCACGCCGGGAGAAATCTCCGGAGCCGCCCGCCGACCTAAGACCCAAGCACTCGGGGGAAGCCATCTCTAGAGAATGACTTCCCACCACCACGAAAGGGAGTCCGGGAAGAAAGAAGAATCACGGTAAGAAGAACCTCGAGACGAAGGACGACCACGATCCTGGTATTCCTCCTCGGCCGGGTACCAGTCCTGAGGGCGGCCCTTAGACTGGACGACGTTCTTACGAAAAGAACCCGAAAACTTCAACTTTTCTTACGAGGTCTGGAGGAAGGAACCGGCTCTTGGACATCGCGAAAAGCAACGGACAGGTCTCGAGCCTGCTTCTCACCATCAATCTCGGCTTGCAGTAGAGTAGTGAAACTATCTCCACAAAGGTGGGGGCTGGCCACTGGAATCTGCGGAAGCAGTCCTGGAATTTGATGCGGTCGAATGCCCAAAAAAGTGAGCACAGCCTCCCGACGATACTTCTCGATGGAACGCGAAGTCACCGCAAGCCGTGAGAAAAGATCAAACAACAAAATGTCACTTTTATCAAAAGGACCACGAGTCCCAAACTTCTTCCCCAAACGACTGGCCACCGCCACAAGTTTGGGAGAAACCCGTTTAGGACACAAAAACAAAACCGCATCCTGAGGAACGAAAGCGTACTTGTCCACCTGCCGCTTAAGAAATCCCGTCGATGACGACAAGTCTTCTGCGGCATTCACAAATTCTTCTTCGTGTAGATCAGGAAGAAACAGTCCCTGAACCGCTGAAGAGTCCGAATTAGAAGACAGGAAGCCCCGCCGCCCCGACGATAACACCGGGACGACACAAGAATCGGGCACATATTTGTGAAACAAGGCTAACGAATCCGCCGCCAGAGACACAAACGGAGTAGACGCATCATCCCCCGCAACTGAACCAGACGACTGAGCGATGGAACCAGTGTCCCAACGATCAACCGAGCCCCCCCTATCTTGACCAGATAAACAGGGACGATCCCCGCCTCTCAGAGCGCCCAACGAAGCGTGAGGCGGAGAAGCAAAAAGAGAGGACCCCGGCCGAATATGACAACTCGAAACCCGCACCGGCGACTGCTCAGGCGAGATCGATGCATCTTCGGAAAACTCCGAAAATAAATCAACCGCGATCGGATCCGAAAGTGAAGTAGGACGAACCGGAGGAGCCGACTCGGGCACCGAAGATCGAAAAGCGTCAGCAACAGCCCGCATCCAATCCGAAAAATCCGGCGGGGGTGGAGGCACCGACGGAGGGAGAGTAGCCACCAAAGGCGGACCCCGAGGAGCCGCAAACGGTTCCGTAAAATCAGAGCGCGGATTCTTCGAAGGATAAACAAAATCCGAGGAAGAACCGGCCACAGCGTCCCGGGAACCCCGCCTCTTACGAGACGTAGCGGTAACGTAAAAGGCCGAAGGAACGGGACGGTTATCCGATAAAAGCCCGACGGTAGGAGCCGCAAACCGAATCGGGAAAACGGAACATGCACCGACGGAGAGGCGCGGTTAGTTGAAGCCCCAGGATCCGACTCGACTGCACGGGTACCCGGACCGAAATCCGGAACCGGCAAATCCGACAAAGGGACAGAAGAACCGATCGGTGACCGCTTCAAGTCCGGATCCACGGAAGCAACCCGAATATCCGTCGATGGATTTGTGCACCGACCAAACAAAAGACCTGACGGAACAATTGTTGGTGGTGCAGAACTAAGGCCCGTTCCACCCAGAGTTAATACCTCTGGGTTTCCGGGAACCGTCCCGAGAGGAGATAAAATCGCCCCCTCGACCATTCTCATAGGCTTGCCTTGCCCGCAAAAATGTCTACTGACATTTGCATCCCCGGGGTTTGCGGTGTCACCACCGCTCCCGAGGGGCGTAACTAACGAAGACTTATTTGTAGAATCCTTCGTCTTCGTATCCGTCGATGGATCTGCGCACCGACCAACAAAAGACCTGACGGAACAATTGTTGGTGGTGCAGAACTAAGGCCCGTTCCACCCAGAGTTAATACCTCTGGGTTTCCGGGAACCGTCCCGAGAGGAGATAAAATCGCCCCCTCGACCATTCTCATAGGCTTCCCTTGCCCGCATAAACGTCCACTGACGTTCGCATCCCCGGGGTTTGCGGTGTCACCACCGCTCCCGAGGGGCGTAACTAACGAAGATTTATTAATAGAATCCGTCGTCTTCGTTCTCGCGACAGAACTTGATTTCTTCTTCGTGAAACCTGCTAAGAGAAAATAAGAACTGCGAGACATATTATAACCTGCGGGAAAGAAAAATTAAACAAAGGGTACGAGCAATTATCAACAAGAATTAAATAAACTACCAGTGACTAAAACACCCCACCGACTACCCCCGCACGCACCCGAGGCCTCGGAGGAGTGAGGACAGGCAAACGCGAAAGCGGAAACGTAACAGTAGTCGGCAAGAAAACGTTCTAGAATACTGATAAATAAATAAATTCACGGAGTGAAACTACTCTCTAACGAACAGGAAATCGTAGAGAATATTATAAAAGGCGAAAATGCGAACCAAAAAGTGACTAAAGAGGAAAAACTCTTCAACTTTTGGGAGCGATTTTTAGTGTAACTTATCCGTTCGGATGCGAAGAGATAAGAGGAAGAGGTTACGTTGGCGGCGCTCGGACGCAAGGGTCACGGAGGGCGCCTTTGGGCGGGGGGGTATGAGCAATTTGGCGATGTGTTTTAAGTTTCGGTTATGCAATGTTGAGGTGCAACAATAGCAAAGTAGAATAGGTAGATACGTTGATTTATTGATGTAAATCTTGCTGTGCTCAACTCAACCATAAAATTGTTTACAATCTGTGAATAGAATATAGTGAGGGCGAGGGTGACGGGACTGAAGCCATTATTCAAAATGATCAATATTGAAAAACTCTATTCCAAAAGCAAATACCTATCATTCACTTTAATTACTCTGCAATTGTCCATGAACTTATGAACTTGATCCAACGTGTTTGGCCCATTGGAAACCCCAAAACCGACGAAGGACATTCAATGTATACCATGAACTAAAGTTTAGTTACGTGCATAAATCCCTCAAGAATTTGAAAAATAAGTTAATCAACAAAAGGAGTTCTGGCAATATAGAGCCAGTCACATACATCACCCCAATATCAGTAGCTACTATTAAAATTGATTAACATGTATGTAGAAACTAGAAAAATAATTGGTAATCGCAAGTTTATTTGGATCCAATACTTTTCAACATTGTATACAACTATCCTAAATTTCATATCATTATCAGTCATATGAGACCCGCTATTCATACAGTTCAATGGTATCAATTTAGCTAATTGCTATGACCTTAGTTTCCCATTAAAAGCATCATATGACTACAGGCACATGACCTAAAGACTCAAGGTTAGCTTTAGTGCTATAATTTTTCAGTTCACTTCTTCCGTTGATTATCTCTTGTTTATTACTTTATACAATGACTTTCTCCATGGAAAAGTTTGCAAGTAGAATTCATCACCATTACCAACAAAGTGCATAATCAGTCAATGACAACTGTTCAATCAGTATGACAAACTTTGGTGATGTGATTATAAAGGTTTAGGCTATAAGTCATTAGCATAAATAAATATGGCATAAATGTCAGATTATTGATAGTTGCACTTAATTTCTCGAGCCAATACCCATTGTTAACAATTCTTATAGTTCATATTCCTCTAGCTAAATGGCAAGGTGCCATCTATCTTTTATTTATCTTTTCTTTATTCTTGATACATACATTTCATATTACTGATTTTTTGACTCACTAAACCAGCTATGCTCAGCTCACTTTAATGAAAAGTATGTTTATGATCTGCAAGGACAATACAAGAAGCTCATGTCATTCTGCTTCACAGACTACAGAAATAGCTCTTTCAAGACCTCCAATTTGTCCCATTTTATTTTATTTTTTTAATTTAAGATTATCTTTGATGTTCTTGAAAAAGCTGATGGATAAAAGAATGGTTTCTGGTGTTAGTCACTTAAACCTGATTAAAAAAAATTAAAAAATTGGGTGCACGTTACTTGAGAAGTAATGAGAACGTAAAGGAAATGGGGGTAGGTTGGGGGGAGTGTTGTGGTCAAATAACATTATCATAAAAGACTGAATGCTAAGATATTATTGGCAGTTTTAAGGTCATTGAAACGATAACATTGGGTTAATAATTGGCTTCCTTCTGGCCAAGCCTGGACCACTGTGAGGGTTGGGAATACACAGGGGGCTAACAGGAAACACATGTGCAGCATACACATCCACATATCCATGGGACGTTATCAGGTCCATACAGAGAACATTTAAGCTAAGTTCACACGAGGATGTGGTAGTTTTAAACTTTAAGTCTGCGAAACTTCAGAGTTAGAAACAACGATTCGCTCACAATCACACAGAACTAACCAACGGGTATTCAAATTTTTCAACTCCAAGCCGGGCAGAAAGCGGTAATTTTAACTACAGACTTGCGTAAAATCAATGTTAGTTACGTCCATCCACACTGAACATAACTTTAAACAAAGTCAAAGTTTTGTAACCATGAGTGCATCTCCAAGGTCCATAACTACAAGATAACTTTGAAGTTTAAAACTTAAACTTAAATGACAAGTTGACGCACTATCGTGTGAACCTCTCTATTACCAGGTCCATACAGAGAAACAGAGGGATCTCTTGCCTGCTTTTATCTTTTCTTCACAGTGGTATGGTGATTTAATTACACCTCTATCATTGTATTCAGATGCATGTTGAGGAAATCATGTTGAGATCATAAAACACAATGTAAAATCTAAAATGGGAGGAAGGGGTTGATTCATAGGTGAGCTGATTTATGTGAATGGATTTTAAAATAGATTTTTTTTTTTTTTCAATGAATAATGTATCATGAATAGCTAGATAATTTGCTTACTCTCCAAATGTATAGGAGTAGAAATCTACATTTGGGGAATCCTTTTAGGGATCTTCTTTAGAGTGGAATACATACTCAAAATACTGCAATTCACTTTTAAAAGTAGAGTCCAAACACTGTTTCAGAGATGATTTTCTTATAATTTAGAATAGATTCAACCCCAAAGGAAATGTTCCATAAATACATGACTCCTAAAAAATGGATTTCTACCCCTTTGCACCAAAGACTATGAATAAGTGGAAATTGAGAATGATAATTTACACCTCCAGTTTACATTGTATTTAAAAAGTATAATGAATAGAATTGATTTATTTTGCGGCTGCATTCATGCAGGCTTAGAGTTAGACCGTGCAAAAATAATCTATAATATCCATTTATTAGTCCAAGATTATGATAACATGATTACACTCTGCGAAAGAATAACAGTCTGCATGTCGAACAAAGTGAACACAATACAATGAGTTTCAGGAACAGATGTGATTATTTTCTGTATGAAAATGTGAACAATAACATGAATGAAACAGCTAGACATGCACACAAAAATAAACATGGCAAGGAACAGATGTGATTATTTATATATGAAAATGTGAACAATAAAATGGATGCACACAAAAATAAACAAGGCAAGGAACAGGTGTTCATTTCTTTTTTTGTCTAACATTACCTGAAAATAAATGGTATCAAATTTGCAATATTTTCCATATCTATTTTATTAAATGGTGGAGGGCATCATATTTCTTTCTTTCTTTGTCTATAGAGTCTAAATATAGAATCGTCAGTCTAGATCAACGTATGAAAGTGGAAATAGAGTACCGGTAAGCAAATTATCGCTTCACACCTAAAAGGGCATTACAGCCATTGAAAGTACATGGAGGAAGAGTCCTTTTTTGCAGTGAGCCAACAAAATGTATATTTTAGGTTTTATTTATCATCATTTTCCTGGAAAATATAGAATAGAATACTATAATCATCATACTCTCTATGACAGGGGAAAAAATATTTTAAACATTTTGGGGGCTACTTTTCAAGCTTGCTTGCATTAAAATTGCACTCTTCATTTTTTTTGCATTGAACTCTATGCAATTTTATTTATTTTATTTACTTATTTACTTTTTTTTGGGGGGGGGGGGGGGGCTCTTTTATGACTTTCAGGGGCTCTGTTGGGCATGTGGGAGGCTGCTTCGCACCGAGCACCCAATTTTTTCCCCTCCTCTACGAAGTGCAACATGACATCTCCCGCAAGCAGACAAGAATCCATTGTGTTGTTGACACTGAATAGCACTTCCTCAATTATCACCTCTCCGATTCTATTTTTTTCTGGAAATTGGGGCATTCTGTGATAAATGAAGACATTCAGTAGTCCCGACTGTGAGAATAAATGTGCCTTTCTGTCGTGTTATTAGTCTTTATGAGATCAGCTTTCCCGTCCATGATGATGGGATGATGGGTCATGTATCTCAATCCAATCTTCTTCTCTCGTCCTCCGCAGACTCTAGTCTTTGAAGACAAACCGTTTTTGATCTAAATTTCAATGTGCTTGTGTGGTAGCAGAGTTGCACACATTGGCCCAAATTCACGAAGGAGGTTTGTCAACAAACCTAGGTTTATGTGCGTCATTTCAAACCAAGTTTTGTAAACCTTGGTTTGAACCTTGGTTTGAAACTTGTCTGTCGACAAACCTCCTTTGTGAATTCGGGCCATGAAGTCCAAACCTAACAGGTATCATTTGATCCTGTAGTTAATTTTCAGAGTTATTCATTCTTTCAAAGAAAGAGGATTTTGAAGAGAGCTGGTGAGCTCCGTGATAGGTTTTTTCTGATTTTTTTTTTTGAGGGGGGGGGATGTCTTTCTTTTTTGGTTAGTGTAGGAACTGACAGCGCAGCAACTGTAGCCAGAGCATGTGTCATACAATCGAGTACGATACACGCATTTGTAACAAAAAGGGTCTTGTGTTTAGACTATCAGGCCCCTTCTAGTCTACTCAATCAGCAGGGGGTATGGTAAGTTTCTGAAATGCCCTAACACCTCCCAAGCCGCCTACCCGCCCGCCCAACCAGGGACTTATCAAATAACTGGGGCTCCAACTTAACTCTCTCCGATGACCCCTGACATTGACATCGACAGGCAACAGAAAAGCTGAGAATATGTGATGATGGATGAGGGCTCCTCACTCTGTAGATCTCACACCCCCCCCCCCCCCTTCACTTTTTTCCTTCTCCCTTGTTCTAACCTTTTGTAATAGAAAATGGAAATTGGAATCCAAAAGGATGTCAATTGAGCTTCAATCACCATCTCACCCCAAATATTGTGATATCTTCTGACTGTGAGAGTTTGTGATATACAGTACATCATACTGTTCCTTCCTAAAGTCTAGAATGAAGGTCCATGGTTGCAGTACATATATAATAGTTTCAGTACCCTCACTCAGTTAGAAAATGCAGCATATTCTTAGAGTAATATTATCAGGGATGATAGTGAGCACTAAACCACGCCCCCTCAACCACGCCCCCCTTGAGTAAAAAAAAAATAGAATTTTGGGGGACAAAAAATAGCATCCCTTTTGAGTAAGAAAATTGGGGGAAAATAGGGGGAAATAGAGAAAATAAGGGGTAAATTGGGAAAATCGGGATAAAATCAGGGGAAAAAGAAAATAGGGAAACCGATTTAAATCTATATTATTCTCATATAGGCCTATTTATTTCATTTATTTATACCTGTATGTACTTTGGATATACCGGTATTCAAACAAGAAGATACTATGCTAAAAACTCCTTAAAACTCCTTGATTCAAACAGTCCTCTGTCATAGACCCCGTTCTCACTCACTTTGAGAGCGCTCCAAGTTAGACCGCTCCAGACCGCTCCATAGGAACGGGTCTTGAGGAACGGTTTGCGAGCGTTCACACTCCGAGCAGTTTTTATGGCTCAAACCGCTCCACGAGTCAAAGTGGTCTTGTTGCTATGGCAGCCCAGGTAGGCGGGTCAATTTTTTCGCGCGCGGAATCCAAACCGTATGTACCGTACTACATGTTTCGCACGCAACGTCACTAGCTCACTTCCGCTCAAAGTACGCTTTCCGTTCACATTGCACGTTAGAGCGCTCTAGAGCGCTCTTAATAAGACCCGCTCCTCAAGACCACCTCGAGGGTGGACTTCTGGAGCGGTCCAGAAGTCCGCTTCCTGGACCACTTTGAGCGTTATCACTCACCTAAGAACCGCTCCTGAGGAGCGGGTCTTAGTTAGAGCGCTCCAACGAAGTGAGTGAGAACGGGGTCAAACTCATACTCATACATGTAGCACATGGATGTCCTTCAAGCACTTGATAGGAGCTACACCAACAGACATACCACACACCTTACAGACACCAGATGACATTGAATCATGCCGATTATTCTATCTTCATATCTGTCCTTTTCAAAGGCCAAATGCACTGAAGCTCCAAATGGTTCGATTTGAACAGATAAAGCGGACACCTTTTTGGCAGTGCGAAGGCCTGTGCTTCGACACCAGCATATCTCAAACACTGGCATATCTTCAACACCAGCATACAGGTTGACTAGTCCCTACAATCAACATTGCTCTCATTCTCATGAGGTGTGATGAGGTCATGTTTGGAAAAGCCCGATCGTAAAAGGTGTCAACTTCAAACAGAGAGGGTGCAGAAAGAGCAGGATAGGTGGTCAGAGGCGCAACAGGG
Organism: Strongylocentrotus droebachiensis; assembly: GCA_035222895.1. Lineage (NCBI taxonomy): Eukaryota > Metazoa > Echinodermata > Echinoidea > Camarodonta > Strongylocentrotidae > Strongylocentrotus > Strongylocentrotus droebachiensis. Next base: position 58,530 of record JAVYIG010008382.1, read on the forward strand.
ACTACAGCAAGTTCACCTCAGGTGGGTTTCATGTTGAATTACAGGACCTATATGCACTGTGCAGGGTGATAAAGTACTGAAATGAACTCTTCAAAGACAGTCCGACACCCCCACCCCCCCCCTTTCCTTGTTATTATCTCAAAGTGTACTTTGTAGATTGCTCTCCTGCACATGATTTACCTCAATACTGGCTTGAAGAAGTTGAAAGGTAACATCTGATCTCTCACTTTTATTTACAAGGCTTAAATGCAGTATGCAGGGTGATAAGTACTGAAATAAATTCTTTAAAGACAGTCTGACACCCCACCCCTCCCCCTTTTCCTGCCACCCCTTTTCATCTGAGAGTGTACCAGTACTTCATAGATTGTTCTCCTGCACATGATTCACCTCAACACTGGCATGCTGAAGTTGAAAGATAAAATCTGATCACCCTTTCAAAATCACATTTCCCCTGCACCAAGTATAGAAATATAATCCCTCAAGGGTAACTTGACTCCCCCCAAAGGTACTTCAAAAGTTAAACATTTCCTTCCAGTCGACAAAAGAAAATCCAAATTTCCTTCCCTGTCCTTCAAGTAGATCCTAATTTTGTTGAAACAGCAAATTTTGTTCTGCTATTGCACATTTTTCCCTCCACTTTGTTTGTATCAAAAGTGAACACTCCCACTATGCCTGTTTTCATCATCTCAAGATTGCCTTATTGCTTGCTATTCCTGATTTGGAAAATAATCCTGAAGATACAAATCAGCTTGAGATTTGACCTTAAAACATGAAACTCAAGCTTATTAATTAACCAAGATATTTTTGCTCATTGTTCAAACATAGTGCGAGTCTTCGGGCTGGTGAAGATGCACCGGACAAATAGTGGGATATTTCGCAAACTAGCCCAAGATATCTTGGGACGATTTTCTTGACCAAATATCCTGCTAATAGCAACTTCGGCTGATAAAGACGCAAATTAACTAGATTATTTGCAATCAGGATAGTACAAATAGCAGGATATTTGGCAATCTCGAGCTGATGAAAACAGGCCTACTGAGTGTAACATGGATAACATCATCGATGTCACTAGGAATGGAAATCCAAAACGCTCGCTCCGGTTCGATAACAAATGTACATTGTACATTGTGAGAATGTTGTTTTTGTTAGCTTCATCCCCTGCCATGAAAGGCTACCCCCTATGATATCTGGGACCAACGGCTTCTCTAGAGGCAAAAAAATCACTCTCGAATGTAAGCCATGTTTTTCATGTTATTCGTCACACTCCAGCTGAACTGACGCAAAAATGTCAAACACCCACAGTCGCGTTTGCATAACAGATTGGATGTCTTCTAGATGGGTTACAAGAAAATTTGAAGGTGGCACAAAACTTGATTTGGCAAAGTTGTAGTCTGAGAAAGGCATATTCTTAAAACTGCAAAATTCTAGATTCCAAATGGAGATAAGATTTGAATTATTTGAAACAAATCATGAAGAGGGACAACAATTATTGGACATGACAGTTGTTTCCTCTTTAGGTCCCCCCCCCCCCCCCTCCCCACTGGTAGGGCATTTTTTTTATCCAAGTCCTATCCAATATTTTACAAATTAGAGCTGTTACCATCATGCATGTGGGTCTGAACCTGCTTTTTTTTATAGTATTAAATATACATCCATATATAGGCATCCATAAATTAACAAAACATAAAAATGTTTAACTAACATTTTGAACAAACAAATCAACTTTAAAATTCCACCTATGCCATAACAAATCCAAGGTCTTAAAAATGGGATTAAAATCACACGGACAGTATGCCTAAATATTATGAGTTACTGCACTATTTTCTGTAATGGAAATTCAAAGGAAGTGAAATTGGGCTGAGGTCGCCCATTCAGCGATAAACTCTTACTTACAAATTGTATGAAAGCAATCATTTCCAAGCCAAACACCCAAAGCAAAAGTATACAAACTGAAGCAAAAACATCCACTTCCCCTCAAAAAGAAAGTACAATTCATGAATTTACAACGCCCCTTCAAGTAGTAGCGCACCGGTGTCACTTGGCGTTAAGTGCCTTTGAATAACAATCAACCAAGAAAGGACGAGAATTTCCCTAATCTGTGATCTAGTTTTCGTCTGACCGTGGAGTGATCCATGGTTTTGCATTTTGTGAATCAATAGCGGCAGCATAACTCAATCATTCTTGTATGGAAGCAAAGAATTAAATCAATATTTTGGCAATCAAGTAGAGTGAAAGTCGGTCTGTCCATCTGCAGACCCAGGAATAAAAGCACACCTTATGTACATGTAGAATGGTACCTGTACCTCCTGGCTCATTTATTTATTTATTTATTAGAAATTATTACGGTAGTCTTTTTTTAGTAGGATGACTCCATCAGTAGTTAAATACAATGTTAAAGACAATGTTTGATGTTTCAATAGCAGTACCAGTTCTTTCCTATAAATAGAAAGAAAACATTTTGGGGAAAAAAAACCCTGTGCATTTGAATCAATAAAAAAGGCAAACAACTATCACTTTCAGTTATGTGATCGATTTTATGTCTCAAAGCATTTATTCAAAAAGAAACCAAAAGGAATTTCATGAATTGTGATCCTGCCAATTCTTTTTGTAGTGTTTCCTCTAAACATGTAAATGTACAGTGTAGGCTTATATAGAAAATTGGAAATTGATGTAAAGGGGAATTCTTTTTCAGGTGTGATTCTGGAAAAAAGGTAAATGTAATGCATGGAGCCAACAAGCATGCACATGTAAGCGTGTATCAGTGCCCTATTTCATGGACCTTGTTATCAATAACAAATTGCAATAACTGTTATAAGCTACTGAAGTCATTGCATCTGATTGGCTAAGAGCCAATTTGTTAAAGAAATTTAGCATTTGTTATTGATAACAAGTTCTATGAAACAGGGCCCAGAATAGTGACCAATGCTGTAGACATTCAATCCACCAGAAATTAATGCTCCATATTGCTACACTGGTTCCATTTCATCTTCTTTAGGTTACATACCATGAGAACTGTGGTCTAAATTCTGACCATCTGTAAATGTAAATGCAGGTAGCAGACTTTCATTTCTATTTTTAAATCAATCGCCATTACGTGCCATCCATAACCCTGAATTGTAGAACAGGGTCATCATAATAACTTTTAGATCAATTACAGAAATGTTTTCAAATTTTTCATTTCATCGAAACCATACCGTACTTACATTACATGGACACAATTCATGTGCATCACATTAAAACCAAGGACTTTATTTTGAATTATGCAACTCAATTACTAAAGTAATTTATTTATTTCAGTACCACGAATGAAACCAATTCAACTATCTTCATCGAACTGCAGAGACCATGAAGGCTGTAATGCATTATTGATAGTTATGAGAGACAATATGGATTAAAGGGATTCTACAATATATTGGTTTGATTTGGTATTTTGACTTGACATTGCAATACGGTAGAACATAATCCTGTATTTTGGAATCTGTAAAATGCTCTTATATTACACCAGAGAGATGTCACACATTTTCACACTTTCAATGTGTAGTTTCTTGCAAAAATTAGGTTTATTATTGTGTTACCAGAAATTCTAATCAGGTATCATACAATGTATTTCTGCTTTGAGCTAATCAAAAAATAGGACTTCAGTTCATAACTATATGTCCCAATGTCACTAGCCTACATAACTGTTAAATTACAGGTAATCTTTCCATTTCTAACCGTGTAATGTCAAATAAATTTCACTCATTGGCTGAACCATATATTGAAGCTCTAAAATTACTACCAGTGCATACTGTAGCTCCATGTCGAACGGTATTCATTAAACAATAATAACAACTTAATCCACTCAATATTACAATGTATACATAAGCTTTCAATCCTTAGCTATCAATATACCTGTAGACCTGAATGGAGGGGGGGGGGGGCATCTGTAAATTGTTCGCTCACAATCGTCACTTAATAAGCACCTACGGGAGCTGCTATTTAGAAAAAATAACGAACATTGATTGAATCGGCACCTACATGAATGTGCATGCAGCGAGCACAAGCAATATACCAGTCCCGCGACTAAGTAGATAATTCGGGGGCAATACCATTCGAATTAGTGGAAATGGAAGAGAATTTGCAAGGCCTTGATCTCAATGGTGTTCCCATGTAATTGCACTGTGTTATGACGTATCAGGCCTGGAGGCTTTGGATTAAAATACATTCATGTGCATTAAATTCATAATCCAATGAATAATTTAGATCAGACCTTTCTTTGGAACATAATGTACATGTAGGCTACAAGGATAATGTCCCAATTACGTCATTCGTGCATGAAGAGAAATCGTGCCAAGTCACATGTTTAGGATGCATTGATCAATCAGAGAGAAAACAAAGTGAAAACAAATTTGTTAGAATTCAAAATATATAACATTTGTTGCTGTAAACAGTACGCCTGAATGTACGTCTCTGCTACACTTTCAAAATACCCCAATTTCATTTCCACAAACAAAACACTAAAATCTAAATATACCTTTATGACAGCAGTGGGGAAAGACAAAAGACAAAATACAAATTGCTAACTCATTCAGACTTTTTATGGCATAACGTTCATGCTTACAGGCAAATATAAACCTATTCCTTGATACGGTCCTTGAGATTGCCAATTTATATTCTAAGTAGGGATTGTTTGTATACTGTATATTATAAAAATTAAGTAAAGACAAAATAATGACTTTACCGATATGGTGCAACAATTAGCATTGCATATGTTACTTATAAATGTGTATGTGCCTGCTTTCATGATACAAATAATGATTGGCTGTGTAGACTCTGTTGAGAACATGCATTTAGGCATCACATCCCTAATGCCTCAGTCACACTTTTGCATATTTGGCTTGCATATTGCTGCGTACTTATGGCAGGCTTTTTTAACATTTAATCCTATTTCTTGATATCAAGAAATTATTTTTCTGTTGTAAAGCAATGGTAATTCTAGATATCAAGAATTTATTTATTGATATCAAGAATTCAATTCTTGATATCAAGAAATAGGAATAAATGTATGGCTTGCCATAAATATGCAGCAATACGCAAAGGTGTGACCGAGGCATTACAGTTTGCTTCAGGGAGTTGGAAGGAAGGATTTCGCTCCTGCAGATGGACTACTTCTGTTAACAACGTGCAACCCTGTTCATCCCCCACAGCCCATCCCTCCTGACTAGATTAATGCATTCATCATCTTGATCCCTAGATCAGGGTGAAAGACCATTAACGTCATGTAACATTTTACAGAGATGGACTACAGTGCCTTATCTCTTTTTTCAAAGTACTTACTGGATGGAGACAAAATTAAATGTGACATTTGCATTTCACTTCAAATCATGCGTCAAACCAATCTGCTTCAACAGATGTGTATAGGTCTACTGCCTTTCTCAGAGAGCCTACACCTTCAGATGTTTGTTTTTTTATCCGCTGGTGTTGTTTGTTTGTTTGTTTTTCAACAGAAAAACAGTTCCATAAATGTTGTAAATCACCTTCACCATCATCCACGTTTTCAGCATCATCATCATTACTCCGTATATTTTTGAAACCTTTTTACCAATAGGATTCCTTGCGTTTACCAAAGAGTTGGAAAGTTAATATAAACTCTTGTACAGGTACAAGAATGTGTGACCGTATGCATTTGGTGTCCATGTACCGAATGGATTTACTGTTGTATGCATAACCCCAGTTGTTATTGATTTCTATTTAACTAGAACCCATTACCTACATGTAATATGTACATGTAGTATGAAGGCATGTCGTTGCTGCTGAAATAGAACTTTATACGCTCTGGTGAAGTCCCACATGTATGTATTTGTGTCGGTTGCAGAATAAACTCAAGCACACTTGAACTGATATTGTGTGTGTGCTATTTGAGTAGCACCACAGCCGGTGAAGTTTACCACACCATGATAATTACAGCATGTAGTGATGCAGAGTTCAAAGTGACATACCTTTCACCTATGTTCATGTACAGTGTATCTCCTGAAAAGGCGCATCAATACATTGCATTCAGTGTTTCTATTTTACATTTGTTGTCAAGATTGTCAACAAGACGTCATCAACTACCCTCTATCTGTCTCCATGTAGCTGCTGGAAATAGGAAAGTCAATAATTTGATTGCATCCATCTATTTGTCTGTGTCATGTTCCCTCCCCCCCCCCCCCCCCAAAGTAGAAACTAGAAAGTAGAACATCGGTCTCCAACCTATAGCTCCAAGACACATTATATTCCACCCTCTCCATGATCCTGTTTTATGTTTTCAGAACCCTAGTTTGAAAAGGTCATCCATCTATTCCACACATCCTGCAGCTTTCCGGCTCAAGAAAAGATACATCTTCACAGTATCAGTTTCTGTCCTCCAGAATTCTATAGTCTATACCCATCACAATGAGGAAAATATCTCCTTTCTTCTACTTTTATTGAAGAAAATTCTGAAACCAAACCCTTTTTCAAACTGAGTCTGAGGTTTAATTATAGATATTTATTCTATTGTGATATGCATCATGACAATTTAATTTACAATCATTGTGCATAATAGTAGGTCTCAAGAAATTAACTTGATTATCATTGAGATTACATTCATTGACTTTGTTCAAGATCAAACCAAAGAGATACTTTCTAACTACATGTACGTTTTAATCCCAGTGTGAACAGGATCCAGGCAAGGTTCTAGCCACAGTGGACACAATTTTGATGTGGTAATAAAGCTAAGGTAGAAGCGTATCTCATCACATGAGACAGCATGGCTCATTCAGACAAGGATTAAGAGTCAAGAACGGTACAATAAATCGTCCTAATTCAGAGCGCAGAGAAAGATAATTATTGTCAAGCACATATTTTTTTTTTAATGATTCATGATTATCATAATCACAAGATTAGATCTGAGATCCAACGTTTCTAATTACGCTTTCACCCCGGTGTGAACAGGATTCGGGCAAGGTTCAAGCAACAGTGGACGGCCTTGTGGTGTGGTAATAAAACCAAGGCAGAAGGGTATCTCATCACATTACAATAAACCTCGTGAGTATGAAGTGTGCTGGTACTCCCTCAGTCCTACTAAACAGCCAGAGAGATGAGCAGAATGAGCTCCCGACTGTGACACTGCGGTCTGTCTCTCTGACAACGCCTGGCACATTATGTCTTTGGCGTTTTAAAGGTACTGACATGTATGAATGTGCAAGTTATGTATTGTATATTCAGGGCTCCATCTTATAAAGAGTTGCGATTGATCCACATCAATTGGAAGTTTGCAGTTTCGAATCTCTTATGTCATAGTTGCGATTGTGTACATAAGAGACAGGAAACTGCAAACTTGCAATTGATTGGAGCCAAAATGGTGTTAACCTCGTATAAAAGTATATAAATTGTATCAAATTTAGCAGTAACATAAATTATCTATGAACATGTACATAAGCATACAATTAAACTTATGTGTCTAAAAAGCAAACAGTTTGATTGCTAAGCAGGAAATGTAACAAGAACTTGTACGATTGATTACTCTTAAAAAAAGCATTAAGTTTCTAATTAATTACAGAACAAGGTCCATTTCTTATTCTCCAACTCCATACAATGCATTCTTGTTTGTCTAACCATGTTTGACTTCCTTTAAAATAGACCACCATACCATAACATTAGGCGCGTCTTCATCATCTCGAGATTGCCAAATAGCCTGCTATTTCTGATTTGGGAAATAATCCTGAAGTTACAAATCGCGTCTTCATCAGCTCGAGATTCAACCTCGAAACTTGAAACTCGACCTTGAGAAATTAGCTCGAGATATTTTGCTCAGCGTTCGCAAAGTGCGAGTCTTCGGTCTGGTGAAGTCGCACCAGACAAATAGCTGGATATTTTGCCAAATAGTGGGATCTTTTGCAAACTATCCCAAAATATCTTGGGATGACAGTCCCGACCAAATATCCCGCTAATTGCAACTTCGGGCTGATGAAGACGCAAATTAGCTGGATAATTTGCGATCGGGATAGTTCAAATAGCGAGATATTTGGCAATCTCGAGCTAGTGAAGACTGGCCCATCTGGAACTTTCAGTTTCACACTTTACCAAGTGCAAGCGATGGTTGAACTACCCGAGTCTGAATTACAGCCATACTGTATGTATGTAAAGGAGAGGTGTCTGTATGCACAGACATGAATGATGAAGGTAACCTACACCCACTAATGGGTCACCTAGGCTTTTACTGTCAGAATAGATTACTTTGAATGCTTTGACTCAAATGTCTCTATGCTCCTCGATCTACCCTTCATCTCAAGAACCGTACTGAAGGCAAGAAGCACTCCTCTGAACACTTCACCTTCCCCCACCCCTCTCTCTATACATGTAATACAGGGCCCCATATGTACCATGAGTTTGAACAGATGAAATCTGAAAAGAGTATTTGTTCGGCAAAAGATGAAATAATATCCATTCTAAGTGTTTATCTATTTTTTAGATTCAGATCAGATTAATTATATTTATATCAAAAATTGGGCTCTGTACTAACTTATGTCTTAGGGGTATCTACAGTGTAGGTTGAAATTTACCAGTTTGTGTACACTGGGCCCATGTATGATTTGTATAATGTTGTGGTTTTCTTGGGGGGGGGGAGACTTTGGGGTCCAGGGATAAATTTGGGCGGCCATGTGCACCAGACCTCTGTTAAGAGGCACGAATTTGATGTCAACGGTAACAAATTCAAAAGCATGGGAAGGACTCAAATGAACAATGGTATCCTCTGCCTGAATGAAGCCGGTTTTCCTCTGTAGCCTCCAATTAAAACTTGACAAACTCCTTCCCAAATTTGTTCCCACATTAGTCTTCATTGTATTGTCGGCGAAATTAATAATGATAGATCGTTCTCCCTTTGTTTAATTTCCAGGCACCTTTAGTTAGTTTCATTTTGTAGAGAGGGACTTTCTAGCTGTGGGGTGAGCCCTATAATTAGCGGTTCCACGCTCAAGGAGGCAATCTCAAAAACTTTCCAAGTCAAGCTCTGCTTCACCTCAATGGTACTACACATCACCCATGGAGCTAGCCGACAAGAACTTCTATTATAGGAACTGCCTACCATGCTACCATCACAAAGACAATAGCATGGTAAATTGGTTCCTGCCTTCCTGGGATCGATTGTAATATCAACCTGATCATAATGGATTGGACAATGGCTGAAATGATTGTTCACACATGACCGGGAAATCCATACGCTGTAGGAGGGCTATAGGGAAGTGGGGGTAGGTTGATGAAATGCTTTGATTGCTTTAAATTGAATTAATTTGATGAATAAATTCAACTCTGATTAAATTAAATTGTTTGCTAAAAATGTCTGTTAAGAGCCAAAAGGGTCTTGCATGTATAAAAGTTAACACCTTTTTGGCTTCAACCAAATGTATCAGAGTAGCTATCATTTCAATAACATTATATTTGTTCTGTTGATAAATGAATTGACATTGATCTGGTTCACTGTAAGCTGACTTAACATACAGTGTACATTGGTATTTAAGTACACAGCATATATTATAGCTTGGAAAATATACACTGTATTACATAGAATTTTAAAGAAGATCATTTACATAATAAGAAAAACATTCAGCTTTCCTACATGTACTATGTATATAGATTAGCCAAGTTTTACAACCGGTTACTGGTATCTAATCGCCAAACTCTTCCTTCCTCAACTCACTTCCGTATTGTATGGTTCATGTGGTACTATCTCAAAATCCAAAATCCTATGGTGAAGTGGATATGGACAATGCACATTGTACATACTTACATAATGTGCAAGCAAATATTTACTCTCACCACTACTGCTACTCATCCCCTCCCCCCCCCCCCCCCCCCCCGAAAAAAAAAATATAAATAAATAAATAAAATAGCAATAATATTAATAATAATAATAAATAAATAAATAAAAACAATTTTTTTTCAGTTTGATATACATGTAGACCTACATTTAAGAAAGTGTTGTTTTTGTTTGGGTTCTTTCATAAAAAATTTGACTTTTTCACATGTTCATGTACATGTAGTTGAGTTTGGAGAAACATCTATGTTCTGATTTCTGTACAAAAAATGTGAATTTTCTGTGTATGTGTCTATACAGCAATCCATGATTTCCTTGATACAGACTACAGAGTATATTGGCCTAAATATTCATAATTGAATGATACACGCCAATAAAACTAATACACCAACAACAACATTACTTGCATGTTTTACTGGTGATTGCAGAGGAAGAGGGATGTCGCATTTGATTTTCAAAGCATCAATAGACAAGATAGAAAATCAGTCTAAATCACAAAAGACTTGCCAAGTGCTCAGGCCAACTCCCGCTATTTCCCATCATGTACATGTAAGTTGGCCATAAGCCAGCTTCTCATGTCGTTTTACTGTTTACTACCCTATAAATCAGAGTCAGGAAGATTGCATAAAATTCACGAAAAGAAAATAAACAAATGGAAGTATACATGTACAAGACTGAGTACACGGGCCTGGGATTTCTATAGCAATGTTCACACAAGACCATAATAGATTTGTACTGAAGAGTGCTCAACCTAAAGGTTTTTTAATCAACAACCTACTAAAAACAATGAGCATTTACACGTGACTGCAAGGAGTTTTCAAAGTTTAGACTAAATGTACAGGCAGATCAAGCAGTCATTCTAACTACAAACATACTGGTGAAACCTTAAAGTTAATTTCGAGCAAACAGCACATATTGGAGTGGGAACCCTTTTTGCTTGCAGTTATCTTATCGTAATAAGTACCATAAGACAGTGACAGTTTTGAAACCGAGAGTGCGTCTGCAAGTGACAGTTTTACAACTAAGTGTGCATCTGCAAGGTCCTTATCTACCGGCATAACATTATAAGATATCCTGGGAGTTTTAAATCACGAGCTACACGTAAGCCCAAAATGTGCAGACTCTCGTGTGAACCTACACATGTAGCTCTTATCCGACTCAGAAATCTTCCAAGATCTTTCCCATGCATCCTCCAGGGGTGACTCTTTTCAGGGGTTTTGTTCCTCGTTCTCATCAAATTTTGATCAATTTGTTACAGCTACAGGCTATGGCATGTGTTCAATGGCAGAGAAACTACCAACAGATTGCCAAAACTGATTGAAAAGGCTGACTTTCCACTAACCTCGTGACCTGGCAAAGGTGTGTTCAACCTGAAACCAGTTGCTAAACTTGATCAATACACTTTAGGCCTGTTTTCATCAGCTCGTGAAATTGCCAAATAGTCTGCTATTTCTGATTTGGGAAATAATCCTGAAGTTACAAATCGCGTCCTCATCAGCTTGAGACTTGACCTCAAAACTTAAAACTCGAGCTCAAGAAATTAGCTCAGCATTCGTGCATAGTGCAAGTCTTCGGGCTGGTGAAGGCGCACCGGACAAATAGCAGATATTTTGCAAACTACTGTAGCCCAAGATACTTTGGGATGATTATCTCGACCAAATATCCCACTAATTGCAACTTCGGGCTGATGAGGACGCAAATTAACTGGATAATTTGCGATCAGGATAGTTCAAATAGCAGGATATTTGGCAATCTCGAGCTGATGAAGCCAGGCCTAATAAACTCTGAAGATCAGATTGTAGGAATATACAAATGGGGCTTTCAATGCTTGTCATCTAGAGTGATGGATTAGTGCTGTAAACACAACTTTAGAGAGATTAATAGCTGCTAAATTTGGCTTCTGATACATATCTATCTCTCTTATCATATGATATATTGCTTGAGAAACTGTATAAAATCTGCATTGTTACTTTGAACATTGTATATTTTTCATATCTGCCTGCATCCATTGTATATTTTGTTAACCAGGAAGCAAATTTGCACATCCATCATGCATGCTTTACAATTATAATGAACCTCAATATATTATCATAAAAAATATTAAATAATTCCTTAACTGAATAAACAGGCTCATTACATTCTTTAAAATTAGGTCAATATATCGAAAAATTGTCTGCAAAATACCCTCACGTTTAAGCTATCATGAAACTGATCCTGCATAGTCTACAAATAAAAAACAGCATCATCCATCTCAAAGCAAATTTAATCCCATTGTCGCAAACTTCATCTTCTTGCGGAAACCGCCCCAGTCTACGCTAACTCGGGAACATCTCTCGCAAGCACGTGCGTCATGATTCAGAGGGCAATTACGGGATTAAAGTCATGAAACGGGGCAGAGAAGGTGAGTGGATGCGATACCGCTAATTATGCGGCCCCTCGTCCAATTTCATCTGCGGCCAATGGCAGAATGGATCACCGAAGGGCTTTGGGAAACAGATACAGAGGTTGACGGATAAGTGTTATCATAGTGCTTTGACTGACTAGTGGTGATGCGGTATCATTGCAGTATCTCTGTCTAGACGTACATGTATAGTTAGCACAAAATACAGGATGAAACTTCAGATTTTAAGATCTTTCAATAGTTTCAACAACGATTCTTGAGTAAGAATAAAATTAATCGTCATGTTGGGGTTCTTCAATTTGTGACTTCTCCCCCAACCCGCCTATTTCAAGAGTTGATAACTCATTATCCATGTTGGCAGAAGAAAAAAAAGATTTTTAATAATTGAAAGACTTTGAACCACAATATGAAATATAGTTCAGCAGAAAGGTTTTGAAATGTCCCTTATCGGTGAAGTCAATACTCCTTTCAAATATTGCATTGGCTTTTACCAGTTTGAAGATATAAAAAGCAGACCGAAGAAACCACTTCCATATTTTCTTTGTGGATTACCAGGAGGAAAAATACATGTAAGCAGCATAATAGAAGATCGTCAATGACTAGCTTGGGGTTATCCTGCAAAAACCTTTGTGAATGTATTAAATGCTTTACATCCATGACAGACGTTTCACATCCACGATAGACAAAGATAATCATCTTATTTCTTATTCCGCTCGGTTGATTCAATACCATGAACTAAAGCCCCACCCCCATTCTTCTTTTCAATCGACGACCCAAAATGACTATAATAAGAAATGGGAACTCCATTATCTTTTTTTCTACATGAGAAGTCATTTCAATCCATTTATGGAATCACAATAGAAGCATGAGTCATATAAGTAGCAATCATAATATGCATGGGACTTTGGATCTATTCATGTCACACAAAGGACTCACAACCTTGTCTACACAATACAAATAATTGTATTGGAGAACAGAAATTTGAAATGACTTGCTTCATACAGCAAGTTCTCTTTATGTTGTTTTTTATTGTAATATTTCTTGTTGGGTGGAATTATTAACCTTTTTTTTTTAATGTGGTGGGGATTACCAGGTATAAATGTTTCCTCATCAATTTGTCATCCTGGATAATGTTTTCTGAGAACCAGAAAGCAGTTCAACTACATGAATAAAGATCCTTCTGACTCTCAGCTGAAAATGTGTGGACTGAATTCCCAATATGTAAGAAATATCTCAAAAACCTGCTGAACAATAAAATATGAGCAAATCAAAAGGACATTTGTGTTTTCATTGATCCTTATATTTGTGCTCTTAAGTTTTTCACATGGTATCTAGCTACTATATTTGCAAAGCGGTTTAGAGACATTTGTATTAAGCGTTATATTAAAAACTAAATATTATTAATATTACTTTTTAGCAAAGAATGCTAAACCAAGGGTAAAAGGGGAATACTCTACATCCGTAAAAATGACAGAAAAAATTTGAAACACAAAAATTACCATCATGCGGTTAATAGTTACTCTTTATTTATTTGTTTTTGTCAGGTTTGGAGTGAGGACATCCTTTTGTTTTAATGTGGTAAGGCACAAAAATCCCAACTGTTTTCATGAATAACACAAAATGCTTTTGCCCTGTACCTGAGGCAAAGAGATGGTTTAAAACCGGATGAAGATGGAAATCGCAAAGACAAAGATCAACACGGAGGAGGGGAATGTATTGGAATACCGCATTTATATCAATAGCAGTAGAAAACACAGAAATGCGAGATGCCATTAGACTGATACCGATCTTCTCAAAAACATGTTTTTTGGAGCAGCAAAAAATAGAATCGCACTCGAGCCCTGCGGCCGGCGTTCATCGGCACAAGCCAATTTTATGAAAATTTCTCTTCCCCCGTCTTCCGTCTCTTTCTCCCTACGTCAGACTTGCCGCCACACTCTCTCTCTCTCTGACTCATGTGTGTATGTGTGAATTTGAGTAGTCCCAGACAAACGTGTACCGGTATATGTTTTATTTTGGCGTGGGCAACCGCATCCTTCAAGCGTAAACAGAATACTATTTGCCGGCCGGGCATTCTCATTCTTTAATTACCAAAAAGCCTCTACGCTTGATGGGAGAGTTCCATACCTTTTTTTGTTTCCGTTTCTGCTGAAGGTTTCATCCTTTGAGGATTAACGTCATTCGCGGTAGTAAATTCTGCCTCCCTTTCTTTGCGAGACAGTGTAAATAAGAATTACTATCTAGGAAGGACACATGCATGATCACCATTGTAATATCTTCCATTTTATTTGAAGTTTCGTTTTGGAATTGAGGGGGTGCCTACATGATATTACCTTGTACGAGAAGGCATTAAAAAGTGCCATGACCACTATTACTCTGAAATGATACAACAATTTTATTATCTGTTATGGTAATCTATTTTATGCTTGGTCAAATGGGTGACAAGATTTTGTGTTTTATGTCTCTGTTGATGTACTGCATTAAATTTCAATCATTTCAAATGATTGTCCAAACGTGGAAATTGATAACAAATCTTCCTTCATTTGTTCTCATATCCATCAAACACTAATTATTCTTCACTAACTACATTAAAAGGCACTTATTCTTTAAAATAGAGGTCAATTCAATATTCATGCCAGTACAATGATTGATAAATCAAAACAATTTGTGTTCTGATTCAGAAAAGAAGCTTGGCAAGACGGCAGTATCGATCAGGGCTAGCATAACATTATGATAAAACATACAGTAGATACTGTATATTGGCCATACTGCCAATAATATCACGCATCTGTTTATTTCTAAAACAAGAAATAAAGAGCTTCCTAGTTTGTTGGCAAGACTGGTGTTATTTCTGGCATTTTCTTGCTTGTCTTGGTCACCTGATTTGCTGGGGGCACTCATTTTATTAAGCACATGTCATCATACAGTAGCCGATAACTGACCATGCCAACAGCTGTTTCAATTTGTAAATTTTTAGTAGAACAAACAAACAGCAGATTAAACTGCTGTGTTTTTTCGTATTCGTACTGTCTAGTACACTGTAAGTCCATGCTTGGACTGTACATGTTAGATAAAAGCATGCCCAGGGCACAAAGAAGTACCGGTATGTCAAATCTATAGTAGACGTTGTATTTTAGTGTTTTCTTTTCATTCTTCCTGCTCTGTTTAGTTTCCATTCCTTATTTCACCAATATACCACGCATATTCACAATTACTTTCTAAAAATGTTTGTCTGTCTGTAATAGAAGAACAATGAGGTTTGGAACTTAGCCCCGCTGGGATCGAGACCTGAAGCCATCACTGAACCTTGTTTCGGGACTACTTTGGTCCTGAGCCTAACCAGCAACACTGTATATACAGACAGCCCTCTTCTCACATTTTTCATATTCCAAAAAAATTCCAACAATCACTCACAAGTGTACTGTATTTACATGTATCACCCGTACAGAAAATATTGGTTAGCTGAAATCGGAGTACATTGACGTTTGGAAGTTGGAACCTGGCCTACAAGAATATGGAATTGAAGCCATCACTGGACCTGGTTTCAAAACTATTTTAGTCCTGATACCTGCCAGCAGCACTACAACTTAGCAGGCAGCCCTGTTCGTCTTCCAATGAACAATTTAAACTTGACATATTCTTTGACTCAGCCACATTAAACTACAGCAATAAACAGTATTCAAGAACATAATTTGTTCGTCTACTGTAATAGGAGCACGGTGCAGTTTGGAACCAAGCCTACTGCGGTAGGGAATTGAAGCCATCACTGGACCTGGTTTCAGAACTATTTTTGGATCAGAGCCGAGCCTGGCCTGGCTGTCGACCAGCGGGCAGTCTTTTTCATGGCTTGATGAAGCTCGGTGATCGGTATGAAGCGTTAGGTTACCTTGAGGTGTGATACTAGATAGGGCAGGTGTTTCTTGCAATAAGAATTGGTATGGTGAAGGTTACAGAGTTAAGGTCAACTTCATCTGACCATATCTTAAAGGGACCATTAGCGAGGATAGGAAAGTCCACATCTGAACACTGATCCTTTCTTGTCCTCTCTGCATTGTTGCTCGTCTGCCATACGTGCAATTTGTCACAAAACAATAGACACCAAATGACAGAGGGATTGCTTTGTGCAACACAATGGCTTTGCAAAATTACCAATTTCCAGTCTTGATTGACTCCGAGCCAGCCCTTTTAACACCAGTATAGTAGATTAATTTTGTACTGGAAACAGACAAAATAATTTTGAAGCCTTATATCCATCTCAGAATAAATACATTGATTGCAGCGTGGCACAGGGAGATAGCTTGTGTGGTATAAAGAGCTTTCATTAACAAGGAAATCACTTCAATGATTTCATGCTTAATATTTAAACAGCTGTTCAAGAGAGAATATGCAGGTACAATTTACCTTTGCTTTTTACTCAAGAGTAGTATATAGCCTTCAACATAGCTGGGCCTGGAATATATGTTAAAAGAGCTTCAAGTACAAAACAATGCTTTGAATAAAGTGCACTTCCATCAATATTTCTGAAACCACTCTGTCTGCATGGCTTCACTCTGTCAGGTCCATGTGGTTTCATTTTGATTGGTCTAGATTGTACAGGTAGTTAAAAAAAAATAATAAATAAAGATAGCAAAGTGCAAGCCTTTTATTAAGTCAAAGCAGACCGGGAGCCAAATATCTGAAAAAGCGCCTCCCGGTCCTTAATTTTTTTAGAGAACCGGGAGCCATTTTCCAGGACCAGGAGCCGTTTCCAAAATTGATGAAAATATGTATTCTTTTAAATTATTTGTTAAACGTTACCTTTTATTTATACATACGGTAGTTTAATTTCTAGTTTACATTCTGAGCACTCTAATATTAAATCACTCATACCTTGGATAAATCTGTCATAATGTAGTTGTTGTAGTTCATGTTTAATACTATTTTCATGCCGTTAAATGTCAAAAATTGAAAAATGTTAGGAAGGGGGGAATTAAATTATTTTTATAAAAAAAATACTTAAGAAAAACCATCTATAATGACAATGCAGAGCTGCCAACCATTCAGCTTGAAAAAGCAGATTTTAGGTGAAAAAACAGATTTTGCCTGTTTAACGTGTTTGTTATTTAGACCTATCACTTAAAAAAATAAAAGAATAAAAAAATATAACAAAATAAAAATAATAATAATAATAAAAAAAAAATAAAAAAAAGATTTGTTAAATATATTTACCTATTTTATCAGAAAAATCCATTATTTAAAACATCACAGAATTTTAGTCAATGAGTACGAGGGCCGCTGAATCAAGGCAAGTCTGGAGTTGCAATCAACTTTGTACATAAAGTCAATGCATCAGCAGGTCCGGTGCTCTGTTTTTCATTTGGCTTTTTGAAGATACCATTACATTCGAAGGGCATGCGATAGGCAAAAAAACTGGCAACAAAATCGCTGATTTCTTGATTTTTAGCGCTATTTTGATGAAACTGTTTCTTAAAACTGGGCTAAACCCCCGTGAGCTTTGGAAATATGGCTCCGATTCCGCATTTTAGTCAGCAAAATTTGGCTTTTGGGATGGATTTTTGGAAGTTACATCGAGACTTTCTTGTACTGACACTGTGTGTGTAGTGCAGTACAGCACTGATGTCATTTGTGTGTGTATGCATGGCCTGGGGAAATGCGCTCGTCTTTGAGTGGTGTACATTCCCTGTATTGTGTGCTCCGAAGGAGTAGGAGATTGCGGCCGCTCGTATTGGTGCTGCAATTGTTTCTGGGCGATTTTAATTAGTTTTTGTCACATTTGTGAACATTTAGTACTAGACATGTGGAAGTTTATGAAACAGAAGATGTTAATTCTCCCAGACCGGGCGCCAGAAATAAAAATGGACCGGCGCCCGGTACTCATTTTCCCTGTCTTACCGGGCGCCAAAAGTCAGGGACCGGGGGGTAAAAATCGCCCGGCGCCCGGTTAATAAAAGGCTTGGCAAAGTGAATACACTGTTTATGGACAACTCCATTTCTAGCGAAACGATACAATATATTTACTGTGATTATAATAGTTTTTTACGGTCTAACAAGACTGACATAACAAGACTCATGGGCAGACAGTGTACAAACAGCATACGGCACGTGCAATGAAGAAACAAAATAGAGATTTTATTTTCTGGCTGGTACAGTGTTTACATGTTCAGATGACTCTATCCTGGTTTTTTGCCATGAGGTCAACTTTGTTTATTGGCAGATTTCTGAGCATTACTATACTCAAGAGTAAACCATGCAGTCCACAAACGTTCCTGTACAGTTGTACAGTATGTATATTTATCCTCAGCTTATGACTGCGATGTACTATGCTTTATGACCAATATCAGATCCCTTTTGCCTGGAAACACCCAAGTCATTTTTGATATCGTTACCAAAAGATGGAACAACATACAATATCCGCAGGAAAATGGTTAATATTTATGAATATACAGTGTAAATATCTATACCCGTACATGTACACTGTAGGCCAAAATGGTTGTCAAGAATTAAGATATTGTAGAACAGAGAAAAATATAAAGTCCCAATGCAAAAGCAAGGATGACATTTGGGAAATTTGGATGAAGAACTTGAGATGCGAAAGTCTTGGAAAGCATCCTGGAAGTTTTGAACGTGAGAAGGTGCAAACTCCTTTAATCACAATCAGGGCTATCATTTTCCAAAAGGCTAATAATTCTGCAATGAGCAATGCCCTTCTTGCGCTTGAACTTGACAGCAAGCTGTGCCTGTACTGGGTCAATTTCACAAGGAGCCTCAGGCCACTTGCATCTCACACGTAATAGATAGGGGCCTACTGGTTTTTTTACTATACATGGATGGCAGCTTTTCGGAAGTCACAAAGAAACTCCATTTTCTTGGTCAAACTCGATTTGTTGGAGGGTTCACAGTAGGGCAAGATTTCTCACAGTGATCATTTGGCATGATCATCTGAGAGGAAAGCTTGGGAAAAATACAGACTTCAAGTTCACAGAATTGAGGAGTTGAAAGGAAGCACTGCAAATTCTAGTCTGTAGTCATGCCTAATGATCATCATTATTTAAATTCAATTATCACCCATATTTGTTTGAAGATGTACATGTAAGTCATTTTCTTTCGATACTTATGGTAGTAATTGTCATTTGATCTATTGAACAAAAACAGAGACTTATAAAAAAATTGAATATTTCATTTTAAAAAATATTGATTTTTCACAATTTATATTGGAATTTAAATTAAATTAACTCAGGTCTGCATGGCAAATGTGCATAATTTGTGCACCATCACCATTCCTTGAGAAGCATGCCGTACATCATAGTGATTGCATACATGCAGTGCTGACGAAGTGGATATATTCACAAGCTCTTTCTCATCCAGAAACGGGCACATTTCTCTTCCTGTTATTAACAAGTCAGAAATATTCAAGTAAAAATTGTGAATTTAGGCATATTAATACCAACGCATGATTGGTGCCAACATGACTTGTGATCAGAACCTAAACCAATAAATCCCTATTTATACAGTGACAACCACAAAATCTCCACACAAGTTCTTCCCATCTACAGCATGTACAGCAATTACCACACATCTCCAACTTGTAAACAATGAATGTGGTTACCATGGATACAATGTTAGCACACAGGCTCCAATGTCAACAACATGAACTTGCTGGGAGAGAAAGTACTCCAACAAATATATGCACATGGAATTAATGAGATGGTGGTAGACAAAGGTCTAAAAGGGTGGGATTACTTGGGGAGGGATGTTGACATTGTTTGTCAATGTTTGGAATTCTTTAAAGGTAAAGACCAGTATTGGTAACGCCCCAATTTCAAAAAATGAAATGGAAGCTCTCATTACCAATCATGTGAAAGAATATGTTTTGACTAATACATGATGATAAAAAATTTGCCGGGAAACCTACTAATTCATATATTTGGTAAATTTGTTTCTCTCATGGTCCTGTGAGAGATATAGGGTAGTCCCATATACATCTTTCTGTGTATAGTGCTTGTAACTTTACGAAGAATGGGCCAAATTTCTTATCATTTTGATGATTCCAGAACCTTGCAGATGCTAGATGCTAGATGATCAACCTTTTCTGATCGATTCCACAACGTTTCTTTCACAATTCAATCGCATGACCATAACTGGTCTTTACCTTTAAGCAAGATCTGGTCAGGGTCTCCAACTTCTTTTTGTGTAGAAACTGTAAAGTGTAGTCTACAAAGTTGTCTATACCAGTATTGTGAATTGGGAAGAAAAAAATTGTTGTAATTTTTGTTTGTTTGAATCAATCATGAATATGCCCTTCTACCCACAAATAAAGGGAAATTTTAAAATCTTTCTGCTGAATAGTTTTTCATGTTGTGGTTTCATTTCAATGAAAAGGAATATATTATTTCTGCTAAGACGGATGATGAGTTATCACATTTGTAGATAAAGGTCACCCAAACTTCTCTTCTTCTTTTTTAGTTTGCTACTTAATTTTAATCAATATCTTGGACTGTGCATACCCTACGTAATATGCCATGTAAGCAAATCAATTAATTTTCAGCCCCATTCATGGTATAATGTACATGTAAATATTGAAACAGCATCATTGATAAGTTCGATGGGAGCAACCTCTCACAAATCTTCCCCCTGTACAGTGTTTGAGGATTGTCCATTCACATACACATGTCCCTGTGCTGTATGTAATTGCATGACCTACACTCGCAACATGTGCAACGTACATGTATGCACATTCATTAACACATTTCCAGTGCAATTCATCTTATTGCAACAACCCCGATTTGACACCAACTCTCTTGCATAAATATCTTTGCTCTGATACAGAGTCCCGTCCAATGGATCTTCCCTCACGCCAGCACACCATCACGGACTCCAAGTGACACACATTTTGTGTAAACTAAAGATGTAGTATCAAAGGTTAACGGTAGACAAATGGACCCAATGAGTCACTGATTAACCTCTCTGAAGATGGGTGAGGGGTCTGATTAATGATGGCCAGCACTGTAGTGCTAATCTGTATTAATCATTCATAGTATCAGATGGTGTGGGATGGTGTGGGATGGTCAACTGAGCACAAAACTGACAAAAGGACGACGTGCATGAAGACGAGATGGGAGGGCTCTATATACATGTATAAGCAAGAATATGTATGTTTGTAAAGATGCTACAGAATATTGGAGAAGGCAGGCGGTATACAGTCAAATCTGTCTATAGCGACCGCCCAAGGGAAACACAAAAAGTAACGCAAAGTGAATGCAATTTTTTTTCACTACCGTCACTTCGTGAAAACAGCGACGATATGTACTGAACAAGGATTCTGTCAATTATGTCCTTCATTCACATTTACTTTGAATATGCTGGTATACTTACATGTATACTACATAATATTTGCATATTGTCAGTGAATTATCGTATTTCTATATTGAGAAAGCAGTTTTCTATCTGATGTTTGCATCCGGCATACACATGAATTAAGTGGTTAACCAAATTGTTCAGTGGTTTGAAGCTCGCCCACATAAAAATAAAAATTACACATTTATCATGACCTAGATTATAAATAAATAAGTAGGCTTCGCAGACACCAAAAAAAGGGTGAATTTGCCATCTTCCCCACGTTAAATAGATATGTGTCAATTGAGAGTTGGAGAAGCAATTTAACATCCTATGAACAGGATACTGAAAGTGAACTGTGCTGTAACTACATGTCGGTCAAGGGTGAACAACCATGCACATCACCCACATTGTAATCCTATGATGATTAAGAACCCACTACCGGTATTGATAAATCTCTCTGTCCTTATTCATACACCTACAAAGAAGTGCTTTTTCTACGAATAGGACACCCACACAAAAGCCATCAAATTATCAAAAAGAGAATATACATGTAGCTCTTCTTATCAAACTCAATCTTCTTGTACACGTACTTGAAATGGGCCCACAAAAAAAAAGGATTCAGATATTTGTGATGTCAGGCAATTAAAAAAGCATTACTTTTTCTTCTCCCAATAACCAAAATATCCAATCAAATACCAATCTTAATGTACAAATCAACTGTCACACCCACATTTACTACAATGCAATGTACATGTTTTCTGAACAATAAGAAATTCTACACCACAAATTACCAGCATATTTTTTTTTAATTTATGCAGCAACAAATCAACATGTTCTGTTGGTAAAAAAAATTGATATCCTTTTTGTTGTCACAATACACGATTCATTAATAATGCAGGTTAACCACAGATATTATTGAAGGTTAGATACTGTAATGAAATTTTACAAGGGTATCTTTGACACCCCCCCCCCCTTTCTCTCTCTCTTTCTCTCTCTACATCTACATGTATCTACATGTATCTATCTCTCATCCACTTGAATAAACATGTCAATGACAGACTGTTCGGGACATAACCTTTTAAGTACCAAGTCTATACCTGCATATTTGCTGAGCACTATTGTTTTTCAATGCAGTAATTTACATCGCTGGTTTTCTGTTAATTTCAATTGGATCAAAGATAAAAACAAGTATAGTGTGTACAATCTATGCTTGCTTTGTGTTGAGAGGCAGAGAGTACGAAAC
Organism: Strongylocentrotus droebachiensis; assembly: GCA_035222895.1. NCBI lineage: Eukaryota > Metazoa > Echinodermata > Echinoidea > Camarodonta > Strongylocentrotidae > Strongylocentrotus > Strongylocentrotus droebachiensis. The sequence goes on from JAVYIG010008382.1 coordinate 81,327, forward strand.
ACAGTCAACAGTACCGTTAAACATATTAATAATGTATGATTATTAAACCAATTAAAGCTGTAGCATGGAGGTCTACATACAGGTGTACATGTAATTCTAACAAGATAAATCGAACAAATTTTACAGGGTACTTGGTTCAAATTCCAGTCTGGCACTAATGTCCCCTGGCAAGACGTTAATCTACATTTGCCACTCTCCACCCAGGTGTTAAATGGGTACCAGGGGCCCGTAGGATGCGAACGTTAATGTACATGTAGGTTGCTCAGCACTGTGAGCATGTGTAAAATGGCGCCCTGCTGGAATGCTCCTCGGGGAGTGAAGAATGTGCATACATTGTGTGTGGGCAAGCCTGAATTCAATAACCAGGGTAATAATATATCTGTAAAGTGCTTAATAATAATAATATAATAGTTTGTTCTTCTATAGCGCTTTTCAGGACCGAACGCCCTCTCAAAGCGCTTTACAGATACATGTATATTATTACCCTGGTAGAGAAGTAGTGGATGTATTAAACGTGATATAAACATGCAATTTTGTTAATATTGAAGCCACTTACCTCGCTTTCCTGTATCTGTTCACATGTGAAAGCCGTAGGATATTTAGGAACAGCTATTTCTTTCACCTGGAATGAGAAACAAAGTAAAACCACACTTCTCAAAATCATGTTGCAAAGAAACACAAGACAGCCAAAAAAGGAATAAATATAATTCTTCTTGTCAAATGTCAAGTCATGCTCTGTCTGTGAACAGGTACATGTATGGTGCTTGTACATTACTGTATACATGTACATGTACAGTCCATATTAATTAATAAATATATAGTATATACCCAATTTGGTAGCTTTGTATAAAAAAATCAATATCCACTGTGGCTTCGCAGGTTGTTTCATTGTAAAGAGTAACTAATAATCTGTGTAACGATCCCTGATTCATGACTTTGTTTTCCTCTAATTGTACATTCAATAGAAAACAATGCAGTAAGAAAAGTTCGAGGATCAATTGTGCTAAATTAGATTCAGTCTACCTGAAACAATTGATATCTCATCCTATCAAAATAATCATAAATACTGTATGAATATCGCTAACACATGATCTGTGAGTTTGAAGCTTTGAGTACAACATGGGGGGGGGGGGGGTTGCAAAATGAAAATCAGACCAAGGGAAAATATCACCTGCTCTGTCTACCTACATATCACAACAGAAAAAACCCTCGAGACATTAATCTAAAGTGCACAATGCAATAAAGTGTCCGCCACAAAAAACATACTATTCCAGTCCCCAAGCATTTGAGGGATCGCACCTCTGACGTATTCTATGCAGGCAGGGCAAATGGGACTTCTAAAAGGTCACTCATTACTGCAGCTGCAGACAGACAATCACAAAGTTATTGAAAAGGACAACAACTGAAGCTAATCTTCAAGGAGGGAGATGTCTTTATTAAACTCTTTATTGCTTTTTGATATCAACAGGCATACTTTAATGCGTGCGAGCATTGCGGTGAAGTGGCTCATTTACTTGACTTTGGAAGTTCCTACCGAAAGTTTGAGATGTTAAATCTGTGCCCGGTGCGTACATGTAAATGTATTAAAGTCACAAGAGACGAGGCACTTTTTCCCTACAGTTGCCTCTCTTGACCCGGGTTTAGAAATGAGATAATAATCCTTTCATTTGCACAGTATGATTTCACAAGAATACAGTACATCCACATTCTGTAAATAGGCCTGTCCTCATCAGACCTAAGCTGCAAAATAAGCCGCTATTTCAACTAATCTCAAATTAGCCAGCTAATTTGCTTTTTCATCTGCCTGCAGTTGCAATTAGCGGGCTATTTGGTCCAGAAAATATACTGCAAAATATTGGTCTGGTTACCAAAATAGCCTGCTATTTGCGCCTGTCCGAGCTCGTTTGTGATGTGTTTATCGGTCTGGTATAGACACCATTTTGAGCTTCAAGAGAATATCCTGAAAGTCTGAAAAAAGCGGGATTTTTGCAACTTCAGTCTGATGAGGACAGGCCTTTTGTGTATAAATGTCGGCCTAAGGATACCACAGGGGTAACCTATGTGTACAACATTGGATCACTATTTTGAAGATTTTGTCTTCAAATTTCTGGTTCTGAATAATCAACTGACTCTTAACATCAAAAGCAAACTTTCAAAGAGGGTAACTTACCAATGAAAGATCGTTAAGGCGCAGTTCCGTCAGTGAATTTTTACCGCCGACAAACATGTGACTATTGTTTCCACGGTTATCATGGAACTCTAGTATCCTATAGAAAGATGATGTGGCCGCTTCCTCAGCTCCAGGATAATATTTACTATTTGGCACATCTGGAAATGGAAAGGTACATGTGTGTTATTAAGAGTCGTCGTGCATATTAAATGAGAATTACAATATTTAGCATTTACTTCTAAATAAAAGAATAGTAGTATCTTTTATTGGAGTTGGAGACTGAAATGGGGCATGAGATTTCATTTGGGCATGCAAAGTGAAATTCTCGCCATTGTTTTTACCTTCTCAAACCATATTGAGATATATGCACAAATTCAATAAAGTATGTGAAAGATTTACATGTATGTAAAGTTATGAGAGCGTGACATATTACAGCTCACATCTAAAATTACTCAACAAACGCTCAAATTCAACTTGCCCACCTTTAATTCTTGAACTTTTACCCCCCAAAAGAAAGAAAATAAATTACAAGGAGTATGAATAATTTAGTTATTAACTGTAAGTTAGTTGTAAAAGTCTATTCACTCTTAATTACCGGTACTGTAATCCCCCTCACTCAAACACCACTTTACAAGTCATTACTTATTCAAACTGTATAGCGATCAATCTCTAATGTATGGATTACTTTCAAGACCCCTGTAGGCTGTATGGGCATTGGCTAGGGGTAGGAAACTAACAATGAAGGACCACTAAAAATTGGCCCAACAAATGAGTCCACCATAATAGCATCTCCCCTGGCAGGTCTATTGTGCCAGTAATCTGGAGGACAAAAAGGCCCCAGCCCTTATTCAATTAGTCCCAACCCTGGACTCTATTGAAAGGGGGCTTCCTTTGAATTCAGCCATTCAGGTCCTGCTCTCTGTGTCTTTGAAGACTTTGATCAGAGAGGTGAAGTAGCCCAAACATGATAAACCTTCCTGCAGCATGGCTGCTCAAGTTTGATTGTGGACTTGGATGTAAATGTATTAAAGCTCTGAGTATTTATCCAGTTTGGTGTTAGCAAACAACGTTCAATTTTTTAGGTCTGCAAATATCGTGTAGGCTTCTGTAGTCCCCTCAAATTAAATAACGGATGGATTCACAACAAAATGATCAACTCTCAGCACAAAAGAACTTGCAACTTACATTATACAGCAGAACCACACATGTACATGTGTATGTACACTGTACAGTCAAACATAGTGGCCACCTCTCTACTAAGGCCACCTGTCTATAGTGGCCATGCATTATGTCTCCCCCAAGAAAGAAAGGTGTGGTGTAGTGCAGGACCTGTCTAGGAAGGCCACCTGTCCACGGTGGTCACTTTCTCCGTTTTTCTTCGGTGGATTTTATACACAGGTTTGACTGTACAGTGTGCAATGAGGGTGCAAACATCTCTTGCCCAAATATCAAATCTCAATTCCAAATTCTAAATTTTGCGATGAGCGATTTATAAGTGCACAAAAATGACATTCTAATTTTTTAATCAAAATATACCAGAGAATATTTGGTTGCAATATACTGGTAGCAAAGAAATTCTTGGGGGCTCCAGCCCCAAGAGCCCCTGCCTTTTACGCTAACAGTACAACCGCAATGAATGCCTACGTGTGAAATATACAGTAGCACCTGTACAGTACATGTATGAAATCAGAAGTATTCTGATAATTTTGTATACATGTACACACATGTACATGTAAAAGTTATACTGTAAGCTGGACTTTACGCTATAAGTTTTTTAAGATTTTAACACCTGGGCTAATAAATGCATACAGACGGTGAAATGTTTAATCCAGACCCCCCTTTCAAAAAAACTTAGTGTGGAGCCCTTGTGTACATTGTAAGTAAGGCACACTTTCGTACATAGGCCTATCAGCCTAATGCCTATAACATGGCATCAGCAACCCCTACCAATCAATATAGGATCTATTGATGCGATATTGAAGATCTATAAGTATTACAAAAGGCCAAATGTACAATGATTCAATGGAATTCCTTGCCCTGGATTTATGCTTCATTTAACAATAAATAAACAACAAGAGAGAGGAGCAGGTAATAGATGACATGTTGATCTACATGTAGTGATCTCCTGTCATTTATAAAGGAACATCCTTGAACAGTCCTTCAAAGATGAGCACCTCAGTATAGAGTCTTCTATTGCAATCCATCTGCATTGTTGAGTTTCTTTTTGTATGCGAATGGTAACAACAGAATATTATGGATTTGTGGATCACTTTATACAGTTACATGTCGTCGGGCACTGATCAAATCTACAGTTATCCGTCCAAATAAATAACAACTCTGACAATTTGACAAGGGCTCTGGTACTACCGTATTTGCCGGCGTAAAGGACGCAGTATTTTTGGAAGAAAAAAAAAAAATATGCGGCCTTTGCGGCGAAAGAGTAAAAAAGAAAAAAGATTGCAAGTCAAAAAAAACGAATTTGAACATAAGGAACAACAATGAAAGGTTTTTGACATTTTTAGAATAACCCTATTTTTGAAATGAAGGGCCAAGTTTTGTCAATCTCGTAAATAAAATTCATAACTTACCTACCAAACTCTAGTGGTAGGTCTATATTTAAGTTTTTGCCATATCTAAAGCAACTTCAATCCTCAACTCGCGTAATTCTTATGCAATACACAAGAGAAAGCTGCAGGATAAATCAACAGAGTCGAGATAGCCACAGCGGTCTAAGGCGATGGTTGTGTCGCAGTTTACATTTTGTTCGCAAGGGTTCATACCCTATGCGGCGCTGCAGCCTTATCGCCGGCAAATGCGGTAAAGCACAAAATATCAGGTACAGTGGGCAAACTACAAAAGCACAAAGTACAGCACATGTACCGGTATGCTACTTTAATCATACTCAGGGGATTCTTATTTTGACAGAACACTTAAAAAAATATAACAAAATTATTAAAGAAGACCTTCCACAAAAAGGTAATTATCAAACTGTTTGCTGGACAGTACTCAATTTGGTACCTAAGTCTCAGACCTCAATATATGGAGCAAGAATGACATTTATAAATCAATTACTTCAACAATTGATACCAAGAGAAAATTGCCCTTCTGTATCCGGACGATGTACAGTATGTCTTAGCAGTTATACAGTCAAACCTGCTTTAATGCCTACCTGTATAAAACGACTACATTTTCTGTTTCCCTTGTATACAATATTTCGTTGAAATCTGTGCATAAAGACCACCTGCCTATAAAGACCCCTTTTCATGTTTCCCTTGATACAGGTTACACTGCACATTGTGTGTTTAATAGTGGGCATCAACATGTAGTGTACACAAGTACTTCAGCGAAAGTAATTTTTTTCATATTTTACAGACTTACAAAGGTGGAAACAGTAATACAATATTTTTTGTGACATGCCCACTTTCCCTGAAAACTTGATAAATCACAGCAGTGCTACACATTGCCAGTGCTCACAAATCATGAAGCTTGATGGGGGTCAAAACCATAATCCATTGAACTGCTTGGAGTCGTTCGTCAGCAGACCTTCAAGATCTGGGTAACATCTGCCGCCTGTCAGTGGACAGAATGAATCGGAACACACCTTGAAACCATTATAAATCAACTACAGTGTACATTAGGCCTGTCTTCATCAGCTTGAGTGTGTCAAATAAACCGCTATTTTAACTATCCCGATCGCAAAATAACCAGTTAGTTTGCATCCTCATTAGCCAGCATCAATTAGCAGGATATTTGGTAGAGAAAATATCCTAAGAAATCTTGGTCTTGTTTCCAAAATATCCTGCTAATATTAGGGAAATAGCAAGCTAATTTGCACCCGTCAAAGCTAGTTTGTGATGAGTGTATCGGTCTGGTGAAGACACAATTTCGAGCTTTCTGGAAAATATCTGAGTCTGAAAATGTTGGGTTATTTGGCAAACTGATGAAAACAGGCCTAATGTACACTGATGGACAGGAGATGTGGTATGTAGCATCTGGAAAGTATTGTAAGAAACAGAAATGTTCCTGATTTTTTACTGGGGGAAAAAATTGTAGTAATTGCAGAAGTTTTCTGAATGTGACTGTGAAAGTATGAAACTTTAGCATAAATTCATTAAAGTTTTTGAGCAGCTTGCAAAAGTTTTATGGGCCATACATGTACACTGTACATCTTTTCTTCTGTTTTTATTGTTGTTCAAACATGTACATGTATCCTACAAGGATGCATTACTTTCGTGCTGGTTAGCCTTACAACTGGCGATTTGCCAATTCCAGATACTGTCAACCCCGACTTGAATCCATCATGTCATAACAATACGTGTTTGTACTAAAGTCTTCATGTTTACATGTCTACATGTACATGTTTGAACGATAACTTCGTGCAAGAAATATACACGTCTTGGACTCCAGGGCCCCCGTCTTATAAAGAGTTGCGATTGATCCAAATCAATCGAAAGTTTGCAGTCCCTTTCTCATACATGTACAAAATTGCAATTGATATTGACTCTTTATCAGACAGGGCCCCGGACTGTATGTACAGTACATGTAACTAAATTACACACGACTAACCTGCATAAATAAATGTTCACATACATCATGTACTGTCATACTCTACTACATCTACATGTATGTTCAAGCCTACATGTAGGCTTTCATAAGTGGTACCAGAACAGATAATACTAGAGAACGATATCCTGTTCATTAGAAGTACAGATGGATAGGTGCAAGCGGAGAGGTTTACTACATTTGAGCACATACTAGAATGACTTTGCCATTTCTAGAGATAATTTAAAGCCTAAATGTATACTACATACAGGTAGTCATTTCAAGAAATTAATGGATGTGTGACTGTATTATTGGCCTATTATAATGTATATAGGCTTACAATGTACTGTACATGTACACATCTGCAACACAGCATTCATGAACAGAGGTACTCTTCCCTATTAAACTATAGTAAACACCATTACACATGCACACAAAATATGCTGATTCCAATTTGTTGTTGTAACTCTAGTTACCTAAAAACTAAAAAGGTACCGGTACATACAGTAAAACAATATTGTTTTTTGAATTTGTTACTGATTGAACTACATGTACCACGCTCCATGCCCTGAAACTCATATTGATGGCATGATTGGCATCATTTGTTTTTTGTTTATTTTGAAGCGTTCCTAACACTGTGGTCTAACAATGGAACGAGCCATAAAATTACTATAAAAGTCAAGCATACATGTACATCACTTGTATCTCTCCTTACCTACAGCCCATCTTTCTCCCAAAGGTTATTTATAGATCAACAACTTTGTACTTTGGTCACTGACTGAAGATACACAAACAGAGTCATCACAATTCAAAGAGACATTGTACATGTGTGTACATGTACACATCAGTCAACAACCTTAATTGAACTGAACAGCACAAAATTCTAGTTTTTGAATTCAATTTAGCCAGTGACCCAATAGTAATAATGATGTTTACATGTATGTGCACCATTGTAAAAGCATGTATTTTTCTGAATCTCACTACAAACAACATTGGCATGGTTGGTAATTATAGGCAGGATCTTATAAGATGAAAACTTTTCCTGCATTTATAGGCTCTTAATTCATTCAAAGCTTCTGTTGTCAGTGATAAATGACATCACAATAAAAAGTCAAGACTCAAGAATGACAAGTCATGTGTACAGTCCCACATAAAGGTCTATTGTCAATTAAGCTCCAACATGCTAGGCTAGACTTACATTGGCGTCTTGTTTCTATTGTGTTCTAGGATTTAAACTACATTGTGTAGCACCACACTGTATTGTAATGCAGATGAGACCAGCCTTCAAGAGAGTGAAGGGGTGCTTAATTATCCAGTGTAAGAAAGTTAGTGCAGTGGGCTAAGAGTCCTAAGACATACAGGTACATGTACATTTGTAGGCATACACTGTACTCTTATCTTGGATTTAGCTCAGTGGTAGAGAACAGATTACACAACCAAAATCCTCATTTTAATCCAAGCATAACCAAGGCAGAGTTTGTGAGGTCAATGATTGACATGTTTTACCTTACATGTTTGTAAATTTTCAATATTAGGACAGGTCATCTTTACAAACGGTTGAATAATAATTGAAGTAATAGAAATAGACGCAACATTAGAGGATGCAACCAAACATCATTTTCTAATTAACAAAATTATTTCAACATTCATGTGGGCATAAACCATTTGAGCTTGTGGTTGCATAGTTTATCGCAATACCTTTTAACCCCAAAAATTATATCTTCTATACAACAGTCATCCGTTCTTTGAAAAGAATTACAGACACCCACTTAATTCAAGCCTGCAACAATACAATCATAATATATTTGTTTGGTTACTGTAATTCCAATCCCTCTAGAGCCCTTTAAAAACAATCATAAAAGAATAAAGAATAATATGCAAGACCTATGCATC
>JAVYIG010008383.1:0-89925 GCA_035222895.1 Strongylocentrotus droebachiensis
CCTAAATTTGCTTTCTGTTTCACGATTTGCCTTTCATCTGTCTATATCAATCACTATCGCCTCTTCTGGGAGGTATTTACAGCCGTTATATTCGTTTATTTACAGCCTTATATTAACGGCTTATTACTTCTTCTTCTTTCTTTACTTTCACGGTATTAACATACAACAGTATTCTTTCTTGATTATTTGGTGGCTCTGAAAAGAGCCGTTTGTTATTCTAGCCAGGAGAGAGAGAGGTCTGCTACACTTAGCCGCCGAAGCCGTACAATGTACGACCCTGCCTCTTCAGTGCATACACCACGTCCAAGGCTGTGACAGTCTTTCGCTTGGCGTGCTCGCAGTAGGTGACTGCATCACGGATGACATTCTCCAGGAAGACCTTCAGTACACCGCGTGTCTCTTCGTAGATGAGACCAGAGATCCTCTTGACACCTCCCCTTCTAGCAAGTCGACGGATTGCAGGCTTGGTGATGCCTTGGATGTTGTCTCGTAGAACCTTGCGATGACGTTTGGCACCACCCTTTCCGAGTCCCTTTCCTCCTTTTCCTCGACCTGACATGATGCTGATTGATAGTTGAGAGCGAGTTCTGTGTGATCCTGTAGACTGGGTATTACGCTAAGCGAATGATGCCTCGACCGGATTGCAGCGGGTATTGTTACACGATTGCGGACTTGGGTGACGAGATTCGGCATCATTCGGTATGCGGGACGCGCAAATTTTTTTTACACGCTAGCCTAGCCATTTCTGTGATAAAGACCATGGAAACGACTAATATTAAAGTCTAGCCGCCTTTGACTTGCGCTTTTGGCGCTGGCGCGAGCTTCGATTAGGTAACCATGTACCAGTGCAGCCTAGACCCCTGTAGCAGCCTCTCGCGATCCCCAAACTTGGTACTTCGTTGGTTGGTCCTCCAAAATACTCGTTTTAACGTGTAAAGTTCTACTAGCTAGCTCGCCATTGAAGTTTGAGTTGTCTCTAGCTCGAGCTCGAGTTCTGTAATATACGACTAGACCCGTCTCTGACTGAGAGCTACTGAGCTGGGACCATAACCTGATTGAGTTGATGATCATTCATAAACTGCACTCATCATTGTCATGCCATGGCCATGGCGTGTGGAAGCACCATCCCACCACAACTACAGGTAACAATTTATAGATCTAACATTAGATCTAGGGCAATCCTATACTTTAGTGTGTTTTATTATTTTGGGTTTCTAACTTCAGTTAACAGCTCTAGATCTAGGTGCATACCATAGGGTAAGGGTTAGGGTTAGGTTTAGGGTAGGGTTAGGGTTTGGTTTAGGTTTTAGGGTTAGCAGGGTTAAGGTTAGGGTTAGGGTTAGATCTAAACTGAAGTTAGAAACCCAAAATAATAAAACACACTAAAGTATAGGATAGCCGATCTAGGCCTTAATTAAATAGTCAGCTGAAATTAAACTCGACGAAGGATGATCAACACAAAGAAGTTGATACATTTTTTGGAGGTAGACTGCCGGTTGCCTAGGCTAGAGATTTATTTAGATAACCTAGGCAGCTAGCACGTACAGACATGATCATGACAGTTCAGTATATTAATATAGGCCTACCGCCTAGATCTTGGCGTAAATATTCACTTCTGATTGATCGACAAACGCCTATATGACAACAACAAGAACTAGACTGTAGGCCTACAGAACAATTAGTTGTTACCATGGTTACCTAGACCAAGGCTCTACAGTAACATAACATACTTAAGAGCTGCTAAAAAAACATTTCTCTTTACTTTATCTTCCTATAGACTCTAGTCTAGTCTAGATCTAGTAATATTCCTAGACCTAATCCTAGGTTTGGGTGTATACTATAGATCTAGGACCTATTATTACTATTCCTTAAATATTACATCAACTTATCAAGATCATCATGCATGAGCCATCAATTCATGTTTAATTTATACTAGACCTAGATCTAGGTCTAATACTTTCCTGATTTAGTCACTGTAATTCGGTGACCATGCAATGCCAATGGTAGACTATAGACCTAGCAAAGTTAGTAGTGAAGGTCTATGTTATTTTTATTATTATTATTTTTTATATTTAACAGGCTATTTTGCCCGCCAAACATCCTCATCATCTATGTTCCATGGAACAATCTGAAAATGGCTTCTCAGCAACATTGAGAATTGCTTCAGCAACTGAGAAAGACGCTCTCAAATGGTTGCAAGAATTCCAAGAGTCTTCCAAGTCTACGTGGAGAGTGAAAAGAACATATCCTACCTCAACTAAATATGTCCTTTTTAAGGTTGGTATTTCTACTCAATGTTTAAAGAGAATGATATGAAAAATGATTAATTCATGAAGATTAATATTATAATTTATATCTGTGATTATGTGATAATTAAATCTGAACTTGTTTATAGGGGATTTTAAAACCGTAGGTGAATTGTAAGCTTTGTCACATGATATGAATTTCTTTCCTTCAACAAACATACAGATGTAATTGATTCATCCTCATGCTCATGGTAATTGCTTAATTAATCATGCCTGTTATTTTTTTCTTCATTACATTTATAGAGGGAATATAGATGCCATCATGGCCAACAGCGAGGGAAAAATGGAAAATCATCCCGTCACAGCAAGGATACTGACTGCATGGCTAGTCTACAAGTAATTGTGAAAAGATCGAGTCAAAAGACAGGAAGGAAGAGCAGGTGATAAAGTCAAAGATAAAGTTATACTAGGATAAGGTGCATCACCATTTGCTCTGGTGACAATTGCTCCGGGCTTTATTTTGTCTAAGATGTAGGGTAAGAGTTGCGATAGGGTCTTATGTTGGGTTTAGGGTTAGGTAAAGTGTTTAGCCATTTGATTAGTGTTAGGGGATTGACCACGGAGTAATTGTCACCTGAGCAAATGTCGTACAACCTAGGATAATTTCTGTCCATGATGTAGTAATATATTTTTATATGTGCTTCCATTCAGAAAAAAAAAAATACTTTTCTGCCACCAGAATTTAGAAAATGCAAAATGGTAAAGAAATCGGAAAGTTTTTCTCACCCATTCCTAGTCTACATGATCACATGCATCTTGTAATCATTGCCAAATGTGAGTTTCTCCATATCATTAGTGATCTCAACTTTTAAAATTTATTTCTATATATTTTATTCACTGTCTTTTTTCACTGATTTTTCTGAAAGTTTCACTAATATGTTTCTCTGATAAATTCCCTTCAAATTCTAAAGTACCTATACGAACTCAAGGATGAACAAGAAGAAACCTCTCAACCATTTTTAATGTGTCACACAGAATGACTATTTCTGAAATAAATAATTTTGTACTGAACGAGAACAAGTGCAAAGAATCTTGATTTCCTGATATTACTGGCCTAAATTATAAATATGCTGAATAGTGATAAATTTCATGTAGCCTTATTTTGTTAATAGTGATAAATTTCATATAGCTTTATTTTGATTATTTGTTTTATTTATGTATACAGAAGTTCAGATCCCCACATCCTCACCTACCCCACATCTATCAAACTGTCGTGGTTTCATAATCACACTCTCCACACCTCATCAGCCCTGAAGTACAGGGATGTCAATGGGGAAACGAACACGAAACTGGCGGCCCTATTTCATAATGGGCACTCTCCATCCAGTGCCCTCAATATCCTGGAGATGGAGCTACAGATGGAGGATCCAGAGGGGTATGCCACCAGATGTGCGGATCGTGCCTGGTTTCCGGATCTCCAGTTTTGTTACAGGTTGGTTATGTTTCAAATCATAAAATAACAAATAAAGAAATAGCAAAAGTGTCTAAAAAATATTAAAATCTTAATCTATTTCTGTTTTGCAACGTTATGATTTTAATGAATGAAATTAATGACTAACATTTATCTCACTTGGCAATTCAAAGAGGGATTTTAATAACTATTTTTTATGTATGAATTTGCAACATTTAAAAAAAATTACATGTCATACTTTCCTTTCAGTCCTATAATTTGATCAAATGTAAATATTTGTTTTGTCAAAAGAATGTGTATGAAAGACAAATAGTATTGATTCTAATTTGAGAAGGAAATACTTATTCATATCAACCAGAATCTTCCCTACTGGTGTGGTATACACATACACACCCACTCACTCCCCATGTCATTGCCCATGGGTCATTAAAGGTAATACCAATGCCCACTTACATGAATTAAGTCTATCTCAAATCTTAGATTTTGTTGGTATGAAAATATTTTACTGATATTTGACTATTTGTTCCGTTTGCAGGTTATACTACAAGATTTTTGAAAAATCTTATGGATCCTCTGATGGCATCGGCATGATACATGCCATTGATGAAAAAATCATCGCAAAATATAACGAAGAATGTGGCACTATTTGTGCAAAAATGACCCAAACGAGTGATGATCAACTCCTGATCGCAATCTGCACTCCACTGATGAGACAGGTGCATACCTTAATGAAGCATAGTGGGGAACTTGCATTCATTGACTCTACTGGTATGTACCACTGGCGTACCTATGGGGGGGGGGGGGCAGGGGGGGCAGAGTGCCCCCCCTGACGGGCTCCAGGGGAAAAAAGAAAAAGGGGAAAGAAAAGAAAAGAAAGGAAAGGAAAGAAAAAGGAAAAGGGAAGAAAAAAAGGAAAGAAAGAGAAAAAAAGAAAAAAAGGAAAAGGAAAGAAAAAAGGAAAAAGAAGAGAAAAGGAAGAAAAAGGGAAAAGAAAAGGAAAGGAAAAGAATGGGGAAATTAGAAAAAAAAGACCATGGCCGTACGCACCAGGGGGGGGGGGGCAGTTAACCCTAGATATTTTGAAAACGTACAGTTTTTTTCCTGAAAATGTAGTGTAGGCCTATACCAAATCCTTAAATTCTACTTTTGAAAATGCAAAAGTACCCTCATGACCAGTTCGGTCGCTCGAACTCCCTTCACTCCTTTTGCTTTTGAGATTCTTCGAAAACTTTTAACGCATCTTTCCCCCTCCCCCACCAGAAAAATATTCCGCATACGGCCCTGAAAAATTAAGACAAATGAAAATAGGAAAATATAAGTGATATAACAAATTCGAAACTCTTCGCTGGCGTGAACTGCTTGCTAGCCTATTTTGTATTAAATGTTTTCACTTGCTCGTCCCCCTGAAAAAAGAAAAGGATTACTATTGCCTAGAATACAATTGTGCCTGCCCCGACGGGCCCCGACCTGCAACCATGACAACAATAACACACAATGTATGTACCAAATGTTACTAAAAGAGACTAATTCATTTTTCTCGCTCGCTACACTCGCTCGCGAATAAAATGAATAGACATTGCTTTGGAAACAATTGTGCCCACCCTTGACCTGCAACAATATCATTAAAAATGGAAGAGTTGTTTTCGCCCTCTCGCCAAAAAGGAATTGAATCGCGTTAAACGCGATTGCGTCCATCCTGACCTGCACCAATAAAAACAAGTTTATTTATTAATTTCTATTAAAAGAGAATTTATTTTTTTTGCTTGCTCGCTATGCTCGCTCGCCAAAATGGCATTGACACCGCTAACGTGCCCGCCCCAACCTGCAACAACCAGTTAATAATTATGTACCAAACGTTTTTCAAAGAAGTTTTGGTGTGCTCGTGCTCGCCAAAACGGAATTAACATCACCTTAGACATGATCGTGTAAGCCCTGACCTGCAACAAACAAATCTGAAATTTATGAACCAATTATCATTACAAAAATTGTGCTCGCTCGCTACGCTCGCTCGCCAAATAGAAATAACACCGCTTTTAATAATCACGTCCCTGACATGGAACAATGAACCCAAGTTTTATGTACCATATTTTCCCTATAAAAGAGAAGTGATTTTTTTTGCTCGTTCGCCAAATTAGAAATAACACCGCTTTTAATAATCACGTCCCTGACATGGAACAATGAACCCAAGTTTTATGTACCATATTTTTCCCTATAAAAGAGAAGTGATTTTTTTTTTGCTCGCTCGCTACGCTCGCTCGCCAAAATAGAAATAACACCGCTTTTAATAATCACGTCCCTGACATGGAACAATGAACCCAAGTTTTATGTACCATATTTTCCCTATAAAAGAGAAGTGATTTTTTTTTGCTCGCTCGCTACGCTCGCTCGCCAAAATAGAAATAACACCGCTTTTAATAATCACGTCCCTGACATGGAACAATGAACCCAAGTTTTATGTACCATATTTTCCCTATAAAAGAGAAGTGATTTTTTTTTCGCTCGCTAGCTCGTGGAATTATGTGCCCACCACTAACCTGCTACAATATCATTAAAAAGAGAAATGTAGGAGGTTGCCTGCCCGCCAAAATGGGATTGACATTGCCTTAAACACGATTGTGCCCGCCCCCGACCTGCAACAATGAAACAAATTTTATATAGCAATTCATGGAGAGAAAGATGTATTTTCGCTCGCTAGCTAAGATGGGTATAAAATCACCCTAAACACAATATTGTTCCCGCGCCCTGCATGGGACAATTGAACCAAGTTTAAGTGGCAATTATTGAAAAAGAAGTGATTTTTTCTTGCCCCCTACGCTCGTTTGCAAAAAAATGAAATTAACGTCGCTAACAAGTGAATGTTCCCACCCCCAACTTGCAACAATACCAGTTTATATACCAAACGTTACTTAAAGATTTTTTTTTGCTCGCTCGCTCGCCAGAAGTGAAAATTAGCATCGCCTTTTTTGTTTGTTTCGGTCGCTTGCCCCCCCTGACGGAGTACCCCAGGTACGCCACTGGTATGTACTATATATATTATCATATAACTTTGTAAACATGGAAGTTCTCCCTAGACATGTAGAATTATGTATCTGATTTATTAAAAATTATTACCAATTTTATGTTGGTTTAGTTGTTTGTTTATTTGTTACAATTGTAACATTATCAGTGGCTAAACTGCCCCCATTGGGCCACCCTATATCACTCTTTCTATTAACAGGCTTGTTTTCCTGTATGAAAGAACAAATTTCACGTCCATTTGATGCCACTTTTAATAGTTCTTGGTCATTTCAAATTGTGTGCTTGACTGTTCGAGTGTCTAAAGACATAGTGCCAGTTAATTTCAAGCTTGTTATTCCCTCCCCGACGAAGTCGAAGGGGTTATAGTAACGCTGCAGTCCGTCTAGCTTCTGTCCGTCCGTACATGATATCAAACTGCAGCCTACCCTTTCGATTATGGAGTATGTAGGTCAAAGGTCATAGCTCATTAGATATGCAAAATATCTATATATACAAAAATGTGGTTTTCATTCAATAACGTAAGTAATGTTGTTGAGTATGTACGCAAAAGGTCACAGCTCATTAAATATACACAAATTTCTAAATATGTGCCAAGTGAGGGGATGCTACGCTTTGCGTTAGTTGACTTGTTGTAATTAATGTTCTGTTGTGTAATAGTTGAAGGATCAATTGAATGTGTAGACATTTCTAGATGTGATTAGTCAGTGCACCCTCTTAATGTTAAACAGGAATGCTTCTTATGACTACATGCAAATTGTAGTCGGTTGGTTAATATCTTGAAATTTCATTTTCTTAACAATTACACTTTTTTTTTGTGTCCTGGCAGGTGGTGTAGATCGACATGGCTCGAGGATATTCCTCCTTCTGACCCATAGCTCTGCAGGGGGTCTCCCACTGGGAGTGCTCATTACTTCCAATGAGCAAGAAGCCACCATCACCCAGGGCCTCACCCTCCTTAAGACATTGTTCCCATCAGGAGCTTTTGGTGGAAAATGCCATGGGCCAGAGACGTTCATCACCGATGACTGCTTAGCAGAGAGGAAGGCCCTGCAGTCAGTATTTCCCCAGTCATCGGTGCTTTTGTGCACATTCCATGTCCTCCAGGCTGTTTGGCGATGGCTTTGGGATGCCAAGCATGGAGTGGCAAAGGCTCATCGGCAGTGCCTGTATACACTCATCAAGCAGATGGTGTATGCTAAGGACCCCTCTGCCGTTGACCTTGCGTTCAACCAAGCTCTGCTGGATCCACTTGTCAAAAGGTTGGTTTAAAAAGGTTCAATACAATTATGTTAGGAATTTCTGTCACCCTGAAGCAAATTATCACTTGTTAATTCTGATTACCGTAACTAAGTCCTGTCATTGCATAGTGTTAAATAAAAACTACTTGCAATAGTAAACACTTTTGTATATGAATCAATAATTATCAAGATAACATTTGGGCATTAAGTCATTGTTTATTTTTTCCCTTAGGTACGCTTGCTTTGGGACATACATGTCAAACCTTTATGAGAGGCGACAAGTATGGGCCCAAGCTTTCCGGAAGCATCTCTTGATAAGAGGGAACCACACCAACAACTACGCGGAGGCTGCTATGCGTGTGCTGAAGGATTCGATCCTTCAGAGATCAAGAGCCTTCAATGTCCCTCAGCTTGTGGACTTCGTCCTTTACAGACTTGAGGGTTATTACCAACGCAAACTTCTTGCAGTTGCTAACTCAAGACCTCTGAAGTGGGTGAAACCACAACATCGTTCTACAATTCAGGAGGATGCCATAACCAAGGTAAGCTAAGACTGGTGCTAACCTTTTTTACCTGTAAATTCATAGTATATAGATCTCTTTTATTAGACCATCTAATATCCTAAGATCTCTGAAAGGTGCCAACAATTCCTTTTGTGCATATTATTACCTTTACAAATGAATCTCATTGATTACAATACAATGAAAATTTTGGGTGCCGTATTCTTATGAGGCTCAGTTGTTGAGTAATGAAAGGCAACAATTAGAGATATACAAAATCAAAAATTAAGGAGAAGTTATGGTAAGAGATGAGTTTTCAGAATTCAGGTCCCTCGTAACCCTTACAAGGCTGAGTTATTTGGGTCACCTCTCAGCCAAGATTCTCCCCCTAGGATCTCAGCCACTGAGTGACCAAAAATTCTGAAACTTGGCATGTAGGTGGAGCATCTTATAGTGAATAAGCCTTTATAGTTTCATACCTTCATCTCAAAGATTTTTTGAATTATCGACATTTATGTTTTTATATATGTTCGAATATTTGCATTTCTACAGTGTGTTGCTAAAATACACAGGTCATTTCTAAAAATGTTCAGTACTCAGTGGTCGAAACTGTAACAATCTGGTATCAAAGATGCGTAAGACTCTACACTACAAAGTCATGAAAGCTTGCGGCGCCCACCACCCTCCCCCCACCCCCACTTTAGGGTTCAATATGTCGATATACAGGCAGATTGTCTGATGGACAAATTAATTTGATCCCTGCTATAGAACAAAGGAATATGTCAAATCAATGGGTTAGCTTATTATGTTTTGTAGTATATGCTTTATATTTCTAAACTGATTGTGTTTTAAAAAATAATAATAATAATATTATGGATTTATGTAGCGTTAAATACATAGTTCGAGACTACGTACGTCTCTTAGCGCTTTACAGATTAAACAGCAGAAAGTTGCTTACATGTCTCTTGCCTGTGGAAGTGTGTAACAATGCTACTGTGTGATAATACTACCGGTACTTATATATTTGTTTGATTATACCCCAGGTCGGAGAGAGGATGTTCTACGTCAAAAGCCAGACCAACACTGCAGTTGCCTACACTGTAGATATGCAAATTGGCATTTGCACTTGCTTTGAGGGTCAGACTGGTGGTCCCTGCAAGCATCAGGAGGCTATCGTCAAATATCATCAGGTCCCATCAAGCAATTTCCCCCCTTCAACGCCTGCAGAAAAGGCCCTGTTCTGGAAGATAGCCACTGGGCGTGAGTCAATGTTGAATGTTTTTGTAAATCCTCCAATTTCCAGAAATGAATTATAATATTCTTGACCCAATAATCATAACCTATTCTTACAACTTAGATTAATCACTGCAAATGGACTGTGCGGCCTTGTTTCAATTTGATTGGGTGTTCATTATATATTTTGCTTTTAATTAAAAAAAGTACACTACAATTTGAATTGCCAATTCAGGGGGGGGGTGGGGGAGGGGGAGGAGGGTATCAAATGCACTTATTAGGAACTAGCTAGCTTGAGTCCTAAAAACTATACCTGTTTATGTTGCTCTAAGCTAGGCAACTCACGGAGGTTCCGTGCAAACAGCAGGCTTTGTATTGCAGGTGGTTGTCCTGTTAAATAAGAAAAGATCTTTTAACTTCTTTGTTACATGTATTACATGTACTTAATGTTTTTGGTTTGTTGTCTTCTCTAAATTTTATTCAAAGGAGATGATAATGTTCCCGATGCATGGCTACAACCCCTTCAACCTGCCAACCATCCTGATCCAGTACAGCTTCAAGAAGCCTACCATCCAGTACAGCTTCAAGAAGACATGGAAGTTCAAGAAGATCCCCAAGAAATTCTGCAACTACAAGACCCTCAACTGGTAAAGATTGCCAGTCTGCAAGCTCAGAGAGATCTGCACAACGCCTTTGATCGTTCCAAATGTAAGCATTGACTGAATTGTTTCTAACTTGAATTATTTACTAATATCAATATGTTAAGTTTAAAGATGAAGGCCAGCAAAAGGAAAATTGATTTTGCTGATCTAGCTCAAGTGAGCCCAATGAGCTATGGCCATGGTGCAGCATCCCTATTCTGTCATCTGCTCATAATTTCAAAACCATTTTGTTCTGAGTTTAATTGATCAACATTCATTGCATGTTATTGTTATTGTTTGCATGATTGATGTTTGCCTAATACACATATATCACTGTTTATCATGTTTTAAGGTGTTCTTTTTATTAAAATGAAGGTGCATGTTCAGTGGAGCTAGATGCAGATTTGTCTCACCTATGGAGTGGGAGCGAGACAAAGACGTTACTATATCTGGCGGCGTTGTCAGCATCATCAACAATAATTTTTCAAAGTTTTGAGCCTTTGAGGTAGGATCGCAAAATTCATACCAGTGGTACATCTCTTGAAGACTCTGGTCAACCTCGACAATGGTCAAAGCACTTTCCATGAACCAGAAATGTATTACAAACATGTATTCTCTCTATTACAGATTGCGAGGTGCTGGTGACACAACATTTGTTTATAATGAGGAAAACTTTGTGTGGTCCTTAGGACATTGTTATAACATGATTTTCCTGTATCCGTCTCAACCCATTTGATAAATCTAGATCTTAATAAAATACACATACATTCACTCAAACTAATGGAGGACGAAATAGAAGAAATTTTGCAATTCATACACATTTATTTTCAGTAAAAACATGTAATTACATTTGTTGCTTTTAAAGGAACAAGGTCTGTATCTTGCAAGGGTTAAATGCCATTATTCATTGCACTATAAACAAAAAGTAACAGTATGTATATTTAAAAAAAACGTGACTGCAATGATCATCTGTTGATTACCACTGATATGTACTACTTTTGAACTATTGTTTACTGTATAACTGCCGAAAATACAATATCATTGCATGATTTGTCATTCATCCATGTGTTTTGATAACTCATTTCCCTAAACTCATTTACCATTTTGTTCTCGCATGGAGTTTATACTAGAACAACTTACAACAAATCAAGATCATTTTGTTGGATATCACAGAAGCTGTTATTGAATGAGTAAGTAAAAGTGTGTTTTTTTCACAATTATAACTATAAGCCTAAAGAGTTATATATCAACAGTCAGCCCCTGTATAGGGTCTAAGGGTGACTTTACCCACCTTGTGTAAAAAAAAAGCCCTATGAAAAAAGAATCAAATAATGACATACCTATATAATATTGCATCTTCATTGAGAACATCCTCTTCAGAGGCAGTTCAGTTTTTTAACTAGAAAAGGCCTTAATCTTCTCTTGGATTTATGCAAGATTAAAATCTATTCTAGAAATATTAGATATCAAACACCTTGCTATTCCTCCCTCTCCCACTATCACCTTGTTTAATGGATTCTATCTCAAAACACATGAATCTAAAATATAGTGACATGAAAGACAATCCATATGACATCCCAATTTTGCAACAATTTCAAGATTTGCTTTTGGATTAAAGATATATAACAAAGGGGATTCTTCCATGAGAACTTAGTAGCTATAAAAGGCTGAAATCTTGAAGAAACTTTCCCAGAAAATGGGAGCTGGGTTATACCTATTTTTTTGTTGTATTAGCCAATATTTTTACTTTGATAGGATAAATTTAGATAGAGATGTCTCATGATTTTATAAAATTTGTTGAATGGTAGATATTATTAAATAAAATAATATTTTAAATTCATGTTTATTTCAGCCCCAGCATGCCATCAGTATCTCGAAGAATTTGATTCGTTACTTGATGGCATTAAGGATAGGGTTAGAAATAATCCAGAAACATTTGCAGAGCCTGCCAAAGCAATGATCCGCGCTTACTGCAAGCTTGGCAAGGATCAGAACCTGAGCTCAGCATTAAGGATGTTCGGTAGGTATTGCGGGATTAATCTGGCAAGGCGAAAGGTCAAGAGAAAAAAGCAGATCGGGTCAATTCTACCAAATAAAATGTCAGGTCCAAGTATTGGTGTACAACCTACAGCCATTGCAAGAAGGAAGCTCAAACTTGGTGGTAGGAAGAAGATCGGAAGTGGTCGGCCAACCAAGCAGTCCTCTGTCAAAGAGCATGGTTATGTTAGGGAAGTTACCTCATCTGGTTCCAGACTCCCAAAGAGAGTGAGATTTGCAGCACCCCATTCCCTAAGTCATGCCGTCATGATGTCAAAATCTTTGGGCAAAACCCATAGTGCAAAATAAGAAAGAAAGGTATACGGGAAAAGATGTGTTTTCCTCTTACCGGTATTTCATATTGTCCATCCTTGATGTTCTGTTGTTCATTCCTCAAAAAGATCACTTACCAATGTGAAATGTCAGTTTGCGGTCAAAAGTCAAACAGATCTAGTCTTGTCGGCAGGATACCCACCCGTCGAAATGATACTTCCTCTTATGCCTCGGCTACAAATTAGCCGGAGGCATAATGTTTTTGAGTTGTTCGTCCGTCTGTACGTACGTTTTCATGATCGCGCTATCTCAAGAACCGATTGATGGATTCCCACCAAACTGAAGTTATGGATGTATCTTGCAGCTAGAGCCAATGAACTGATTAGATTTGGGGGTCATAAGGTCACAGGGCTCGTTATGAGGCTCGTTATGTCTGCAAAAATAGCTCGTGACGCGTCATCTCAAGAACTGTTTGATGGATTTCCGCCAAACTCAGATCATGTATGTTTCTTACAGGGCCAATGAACTGATTTGATTATGGGGTCAGAATGTCAAAGGTCACAGGGCTCATATATGCAAAACTAACGCGTGCATTGTCAATAGAACCGACGGATTGATTACTATCAAACTCAGGACATATATGTATCTTGCAGAGCCCATGAAGTGATTAGATTTTAGGGTCATGAGGTCAAAGGGTCATACATGTATATATGAAAAATAGTTTTTACGTAATCACACTATTCTGAGAACCTGTCGATGGATTACAATCAAACTTGAATTTTGAAATTGCTTCTGTTTTGGTTTGTAAAATCGCTCTATGGCAGAGGCATCATTTTCTACTGCGCGTTAGTCATAGATCCATCTAGTTTTTTAAACTTCAAAATCGACAAAGATCTGTATCAAAATATAATAGATTTTAATGCAAGATTCATTGAGCAAAATCTGTTGAGAGATGGCCGAAATATATTCTGGGGAAAAACACGGTTTAACCAGCTAGGATCTTAAAGGGACTCGGGCTTTGGATGGGATGTGGAGTAGAAGTCTGTACTTTGCAAAAGCCCTATTGCTCAAAAACGAAATGTAGTCCAACTTGGTGATTATATGTATTACCATAGCAAGATGGTCTTATCAGATCCTGTCATCATAAGAACCACTAGAGATATGAGCCTTAAACTTGATGATAGTATGAATCAATTTTAGAAGAAATTCAGAATTTTGTTAAATAGGCTAAAGACTATAGAGGCCAATTCCTTAAGGCGATGTATCTAAATAACATTTGTGATAATTGCTTTAAAGTTAGTGGTAGTGTGTGTATGTATCACACTATAGGAGACAGCATTGTAATACATGTATTTGAGGTAAGTAGGTCAATGGTCACATTCATCAATTTCTGAAATGAAAGATCTTTGTTAACCTTGTGATATCACTGTCTCAAGAACCACTGGAGGTAGAAAGCTTCAAGCGTTATGATAGTATGTATAACAGTAGGTCAAAATGAAGTAGATTTTGAATCGATTTGGTCAAAGCTGGGTCAAATGTTTTCAGAAGTAAATGTCTGAATTTTGTCAGTCTTCAGCATCAAGTGTAACATTCAATAAAAAATGGTAAGGTAACAATAATTAAAAGAATGCTTGGGGCGGAGACGAATTGGAGTGTCACCAATGAACATTCAATGTAATGGCTAGGTGAGGCATACCTAGTGTATTCTGTGGCTGAAATTCCATAGTACTTTTTGCAACCTATATGGTAATGAATTATTAATGGCAGTGGGTAGACATTTTTTGTCAGGAATAAGGTGCCATTCACAATTGTATTGAACCGTTTTACACTTAATACGCTGCCTTTTCTTTTTAAAGGTCACTTGTGTTTTGAATCAGTTACTGATACACAAATTGTAATACCTTGGTCACACCCGGTAATTTGAATTTTTAGAACCATTCTATTCTGTGAAAATGAATCAACCTCTTATTCTCTCAAAGGGTTTCATGATCCTTTAACTTTAATAGGTCCATGCAGCTAGAACCAACAATTAATATCATAATTTCAGTGGAAAAATCTCATAATTTGAAACTTTGGCTACTGGTATATGAAAATAGTGTATATAGGCCTACACCTTTTACCATGAAAATGACTGTACATCATTTAGCAATGCTGTGTCAAGTTTTGCAAGTAATTCAACCCTTTCATTGCCAAGCCATACTATCCTATGCGCCCATGGTAATGTATTGTGGCTGATTGATATAAATCTTTGATTCTCTGTATTGTAATACATATTTTGTCAGTCTAGTCTTTTGGGCATCAATTGTTTTATCTTATTTTTGTGACATTCATTTGTGAATGCTATAAAACAAAATGATTTAATGCTTTTACAGAACCAGGAGGTACTGAAATGTAGATTCTTGAGTATCAAAATTCTACACATTATATTTTCAACTTGTCCCAAATAAATATTTCTCTTTTGAAAGTGAGATATAGTATATCTTTCTCTCTCTGCATTATTTCTACATTTTTGTACGTATGTTTTGTGTGTAGGGTTGCACATACAAGTGTTGGTTGGTGTATGAATAAGGAGAGAAAGGCAAGAAATCGTTTGTTGAGAGCCATAAAGGCACTTATCCTGGCTGTGTGAAATTATAGAGGAGTTAATGGCCTACTGGCTCTCAACAGACAATTTCAAACAAGAATATACAGAGTGACACAGATAGTACGGTAAAGGATGAAGGGATGGAGAGAGAGAGAGAGAGAGAGAGAGAGAGAATGATTGTTAACACTAATGGGCATTTTATTTGATGATGAATTGTGTTATGCTGCTCAAAGGCTAAGTCCACTCTTTTCATGAGATGCACAAAAACAGGATAAAACAGCAAACAAAGTTTGAGAAAAATCGGTTAACTAATGAGAAAAAAAAGGGGAAAAAATGAATCCATGTTAAAATTTTGTGCATCCACACAAACACATATTACTATACCTTGGATGCTGCATGCGTTGTGTGATTTTTTAATTATATAAAGAAAACAATTGGTGGATAGTGAGTCAATGACGTCACAGACTCATGAATGAGTTGCCAATTTTGTCTTGTGTTTTTCAAAGTTTTTCATGTACGTTATTAAAAACTCGTAGTTCACCTGTATTCACCTGTCTTTTCGGGCTCCTTAGTAAGACAATGTCTTGTAATGCCCTCCCATAGTTCATCAGTACACCACTGCAAAGAGTTCGTTCCTTAATACAATAGGTAGTTATGCGATTTTGCTCAAACTTTTTTTGATTGGTTTGTCTGATTTTTCTGCTTATATTGAAAATAACTTATCATTGGAGTGGACTTGCCCTTTAACTTGCCGACACATATCACAGGGTCTGAATCATAAAACTACACAGACTCGAATGAGGTGCAGTTAGTGCATGCATGCATAGAAAGCTGGACAAACGAGGCTTGACTCAAGACACGATATTAATTGTCAAATTAGAGTCTGTGCTGGCAGACTACTATGTCACTGTGTACAAGTGAGGTGCATACTAATATGGCAATCAGCCACATATCTCCTACATATGCATGTAACTCATCGAAACTCGATCATTACATGTGAATATGTTAACATTTACCGTCATTGTAAATATGAACAATTGAAAGAGAAAAATAAATGAATTGAATTGTATTATTGTCAAACGCGCCGTCGAATTAGAGTCTGTGATTACAGACTACTATGCCACTATATACAAAGTACATGCGATGTGATTGTACACATAATGTGCATGGCAATCGCACCTAATGTCTAGGCTTTCCCACCAGCGCACTTTTACGTGTATTATGGCAAAAGTGGCTAGGCTAGCGTGTAAAAAAAATTTGCGCATGCGGGACTGGAGTGCGGAGACTCCCCATTCGAGTGCGCCCCCTTGTGGCGAGTATTCGCTTGCATATCTAGGGAGGCCTGTGATGAATGCTCGAGTTGAAAAAAGCAGGGGGTGACGAATCTTATCCAACAGTACACATGGATGACGAAACTTAATTAACTGAAAAATCGGTCATCACCTACATTACTCAATAAACATACATTAATAGGAATGCATTCCTCACCCAAGCCCGCCCGCCCCCCTCTTTCTCTCTCATCCTTCATTTTTGTTTCGTATATGATTCATATGTTCATTATCTTATTCATAAGTAGTTTTGTCTTATATATATATATATATATATATATATATATATGGATTGTTTGTATTTTAAAAGGGCTGGAACGAAAACCAGTGCTGATTGGGCTAATTTCACCTTCCATAATTCATGTCATTCATATTTCTTTTTATTCATTTTCTTTGTTTCACACCTCTTCTATTTCTTTTATTTTCTTTCTTTTTCTTCTTCATTACACACATAATCATAGTGTCTCGTGAGTGCATTTGGACAAGTGTTCTTTCTTGGGTATGTGGTGGCTCTGAAAAGAGCCGTTTGGGTAGGATGGGAAAGTTGGCGTGCAAATCACTTGGACTTTGCAGCCTTCTTTGCCGCAGGCTTCTTGGGCTTGGCAGTCTTGGGTTTCTTTGCGGCTGCCTTCTTGGGCGTCTTCTTTGGTGTTGATTTCTTGGCTGCTGGCTTCTTGGGTGCCTTCTTTGGAGTCTTCTTCTTCTCTTTCTTCTCAGTCGTTTTCTTTACTGGCTTCTTCGCTTTCTTGGGGGCTGCTTTGACTTTCTTTGCGGCGGCTGCCTTCTGCAGTTTCTCCTTCTTCGCTGCAGCCTTTTCCTTGGCCTTCTCACGTTGTGCTAGCAGTTTTGCCTTCTCCTTCTCCTTCTTGGCCTTCTCCGACGCCTGTGCCTTGGCCGCCTGCACATTCAGCTTGAAAGAACCCGAAGCTCCTTTCCCCTTCGTCTGAACTAGTTTGCCTTTCTCCACGCCAGACTTTAGGGCCCGCTTGATGAATAGCAACTGTCGGTCCATCTGCACATCGAAATTGGTAGCGATATACTTCTTTATTGCTTGCAGCGAGGAGCCATTGCGGTCCTTCAACTCGGTGATTGCTGTAGCAACCATCTCGGCAGCCGGTGGGTGGGCCGCCGGCTTCTTAGTAGTCACCTTCTTAGAGCTTTCCTTCTCAGCCATCTTGATATACGGTGCGTCGGGAGGTTAACAAAACGAATAACCATCGACTCGGCAACGCCATCCATATACGGCATTGTTGCGTACGTGGGAGGAGACAATCCCGGGTCGTCCGCCCCCATGACTGCATGCCAGTTTGTGTTTGTTTTAAGAAACTTTTCTCCCTTCTTTTCCATCCATACATGCTCTTATTCCACCATCCCCTTCTTCTTCTTCTTCTTCTTCTTCTTCTTCTTCTTCTTCTTCTTCTTTCTCCGTCTTCTTCTCATCCTTCTTCTTCATCCTCTCCTACCATGTATAATGTACACAATCATTATATGAATTTGAAGGCAAAAATGAAATCAAAGGCAGATTTAATAGGTGGCGATAACAGCATTAACTCCAGATCGTCACCCCTCTTGAAACACAGTCACATTCATGGGAAATAGCATATTCATAGTTTCACATTAGAATGCCGACTAAAAAGATAATGTTTTACTCTGCATGGTCACCCTAATATCCGTATTAGTAACTGTAAATATATTGTTGATTAACCACCTTGCTTTTTCTTTTACTGCTCTATACACTTTTTAGTTCATAACATCTAAGGATGTTTATATTTATGTAATATAATATCACTCATTATATATATAACAATTATTAAGGCTTAGTTCATCTCAAGTGTATCGTTTTAAACTAAGAGAGAGAGAGAGAGAGAGAGAGAGAGAGAGAGAGAAAGAGAGTGGGGGAAGGGGATTCATAAATGAAACAATTCTTTCGTGAGTAATTGGTGGCCCTGATAAGGGCCGTTGAGGTTTCAAGATTTGCCGGGAGCAAACTCTAGCTTGATTTAGCAGTTTTCTTGGGAAGCAGCACGGCTTGGATGTTGGGCAGAACACCACCTTGAGCGATCGTCACCCCACCCAAAAGCTTGTTGAGTTCTTCATCATTACGCACAGCGAGTTGAAGGTGGCGTGGGATGATCCTAGATTTCTTGTTGTCGCGGGCAGCGTTGCCTGCGAGTTCCAAGATTTCGGCAGTGAGGTACTCTAGGACGGCAGCCATGTAGACAGGAGCTCCACCGCCGACCCTCTTTGCATAGTTGCCCTTTCGGAGAAACCGATGAACACGTCCCACTGGAAACTGGAGCCCTGCACGGGATGAGCGCGTCTTTGCCTTGGTGCGGGCCTTTCCACTCTTTCCTCTGCCAGACATGATGTTTTTGATGAGTTTAGAATAAATCGGAAGCGTAGTTCAGAACGTAACAGTGTTCGATGACTTGAATGGATGCCCAGCAGCGTTTTGGTGGCTATTTATACCTGGGGTTAGGATCGCAGTGACCGTCGGGGGGCATTGTGACTATTGTCCAATCAGCGGGTAGCTGACCGGATCTCCTTAAACTTGTTTCGCATCACTAGTGAATGGTGCCATCTCGCGGCGACTTATCCGTTTTCTCCACTGATTTCACAACTAGTACTCAATCAGATTGTATAGGGTTTCTTAATTGAATTAAAAAAAACCCATATCAATTCAAATGGATTGGGACGACAACGCCTGAAAATGTGATAAAAACACTGTACACTGCCCCTATTCCCAATAGTGTCAGGTTCTATGTTATATTTCAGAGATCGATCAATCAATCGCCTAAAAACTCTTTTCACAATTCACTCTAGCTTTGTCTTATTATGTGGCATACGTAACGTGATTTATATTATAGCTTTCATAGATTTATATTTGAATATTCCTTGCATTTTAATACCTAATTGTGTTCTACATTTTTAATACCTTATTGTGTTCTACATTTTTTATCATATCGTTCATCTGAATTATTTTCTACATTGGTATCATATCGTTCTTCTAAATTATGTTCTACATTGTTATCATATCGTTCATCGTTCTGCATTTTTATCATATCGTTCATCTAAAAAATGTTCTACAAATGTTTGTTTTTACTTCTTATAATAGCGTCGATTTTCATGCATCGTGTTCATTTTAGAAGTCAGTGATTCTTTCTTGGGGTTGTGGTGGCTCTGAAAAGAGCCGTTTGTGTATGCGGTGCATGGGCTACATGCTGTACCGATGGTTCTAGGCGCGTTCTCCGCGGATTCGACGGGCGAGCTGGATGTCTTTGGGCATGATGGTAACCCTCTTGGCGTGGATGGCACACAGGTTGGTATCCTCAAAGAGACCAACCAGGTATGCCTCGCTGGCTTCTTGAAGGGCCATCACAGCGGAACTCTGGAAACGTAGCTCTGTCTTGAAGTCCTGTGCAATCTCACGCACTAGACGCTGGAATGGCAGTTTTCGGATGAGAAGTTCGGTGCTCTTCTGGTAGCGGCGAATCTCTCTCAGGGCGACTGTGCCAGGCCTGTATCGATGAGGCTTCTTGACTCCTCCAGTGGCGGGGGCACTCTTTCTGGCAGCTTTGGTTGCCAGCTGCTTGCGGGGAGCCTTCCCTCCTGTAGATTTGCGAGCGGTCTGCTTGGTGCGTGCCATAGTTGCTTGAGAGACAGTAGGTAATTCGGTACTTCAAATACGAGTGACGGGATGAATGAGAACCACTGGCAATGTTCAGCTATTTATATGAGCTGCGAAGGATCCTGGTGCCGTCGCCCTACCTTTGTAAAGCTCTCTTGATTGGTCAACCGGGTTGTTCTTTTGTTTAGCGCCTGACGGGAAGGGGGGGGCTTGGCGATGCCGTATGCGCAAAGTCAATAGAATGTGTCGAAAGGTGGCGCTACCACCGTTTTAAACATGGGTTACATTACATGGCAAGCCGGGAATTTGGCTCACGCACGCAGTGCATGGTGCCAAATAATTACGCATTCTAACAAATTATAATTTAAGATGTTTGACCGAGAGTCTGATCTTAAGAGGGCGGATGAGAGGGAGGCAGACAGGGAGTGAGGGGGGTGGATGGGTGGGGATGGATCATGGGAAAAGACACTATCAACTTAACCTGCATCTCGTCAACCTTTCGAGGAAGGATGCATATCAATTAGGACATGTTGCCATCTTGAATTATATTTCTTTTTTTTTATTTAATCGACTATTTTCGTCTTCCTTCCAACCATCATGACTACACGTTATGCCCTAGTCTAGATTTATAGAGTGAGATATATATATATATATATATGGCTAATATTGTTCCATATTATTGTGTAATCTTTATCATATCTTTTGCAATACTCATTATATTCATTATACACATTATTTATTTAATAAAAAAAAGCTACGCTACATTATTACGGATATCATTCTTTCTTGATTATTTGTGTGGCCCTGAAAAGGGCCGTTGTATGTCCAATTAGAGCAGGATATGACCTGTCTACTTGGAGGTAGTGTATTTCGTCACTGCCTTGGTACCCTCGCTCACAGCGTGCTTTGCCAGCTCTCCGGGGAGAATGAGGCGGACGGCGGTCTGAATCTCGCGACTGCTGATGGTTGACTTTTTGTTGTACTGAGCGAGGCGGGAAGATTCGCCGGCAATTCGCTCGAAGATGTCGTTGACGAAGCTGTTCATGATGATCATGGCCCGACTGGAGATGCCGGTATCTGGATGAACCTGCTTGAGGACTTTGTAGATGTAGATTCCATAACTCTCCTTCCTTTTCCTGTTCCTCTTCTTGCCACCGCTGGGCCGAGGGGCCTTGACTGCCTTCTTGGAGCCTTTCTTAGCAACTTGAGCTGTTGGAGCCATGATGAATTGAGGTTTTCTGGTCTGTAAAGATGCAGCGAAACGAGTATGTCAAGCAAATAATCTTTGGATACTGTGAATGACAAGCGAGAACCATTCCTTTTTATACACGGGGCCGGATCCGTATGCTGCGGTCCGTATCGTATGCAAATGAGCCTCGGTCTCGATCCTTTCATTGGGCTATAGGCGTCGCAGAATTAGTGCCTGTACCATCCCCTGCCTAAAGATGGCGACATAGTGACAACCCATACAGATCATATAGAATCTCTCTGCAATGTTCAATTCAATCCCCAAAGAATAAGAAATATGAAAAAGTTGAAGAAGACGATGATTTTGATGGGAATTAGTATATCCGAATATGGAACATGTCGAAACTTTTTATTCAAGACATACTTGCACAGGTTATGATCCACTCCTACTTTTTACATTATCTCGGAGATATATGATTATATAGTAGTAGTAGTAGTAGTAGTAGTAGTAGTGTCGCTCTATATTATAAAGAGCGAATTTATTTTTCATTTCTTCTCACACAATATAAACAATGACAGACAATAATAATAAACGTAATGATATAACAGAAATGAGCATTGAAATATCTTTGACATTGTAATTCAAAATTAGTTGGTTACAGCAAATGGAAAAAGAGAACCTATATAATATATCCAAAGCGCTGTATTAAGCGCTATACGATTACGTATCAGGTATTATCATTATGAACCATGAATGCGTTATCATTATGAAAACAACATGCATCTTTTATTTTTCATTTATCCATAACACATCTTTTATCACAGAGTATCGCAGGCTGTTTAGTAACTAGCATTTACATTTACTTTTGTAAATAAATCATAATTCTCTTTCTATACAATGTTCAATTTCAGTTGAAAACATACATAAGGACCCTCATACTACAAATGCCAATGTCTATACACTATTTTTAACTAAATTTCTTACTGCTTTCTGTTTCATAGTCTGCCTTTCTTTTGGAATAGACACACCCTTCTTGCCCAACCTAAATTTGCTTTCTGTTTCACGATTTGCCTTTCATCTGTCTATATCAATCACTATCGCCTCTTCTGGGAGGTATTTACAGCCGTTATATTCGTTTATTTACAGCCTTATATTAACGGCTTATTACTTCTTCTTCTTTCTTTACTTTCACGGTATTAACATACAACAGTATTCTTTCTTGATTATTTGGTGGCTCTGAAAAGAGCCGTTTGTTATTCTAGCCAGGAGAGAGAGAGGTCTGCTACACTTAGCCGCCGAAGCCGTACAATGTACGACCCTGCCTCTTCAGTGCATACACCACGTCCAAGGCTGTGACAGTCTTTCGCTTGGCGTGCTCGCAGTAGGTGACTGCATCACGGATGACATTCTCCAGGAAGACCTTCAGTACACCGCGTGTCTCTTCGTAGATGAGACCAGAGATCCTCTTGACACCTCCCCTTCTAGCAAGTCGACGGATTGCAGGCTTGGTGATGCCTTGGATGTTGTCTCGTAGAACCTTGCGATGACGTTTGGCACCACCCTTTCCGAGTCCCTTTCCTCCTTTTCCTCGACCTGACATGATGCTGATTGATAGTTGAGAGCGAGTTCTGTGTGATCCTGTAGACTGGGTATTACGCTAAGCGAATGATGCCTCGACCGGATTGCAGCGGGTATTGTTACACGATTGCGGACTTGGGTGACGAGATTCGGCATCATTCGGTATGCGGGACTGGAGTGCGGAGACTCCCCATTCGAGTGCGCCCCCTTGTGGCGAGTATTCGCTTGCATATCTAGGGAGGCCTGTGATGAATGCTCGAGTTGAAAAAAGCAGGGGGTGACGAATCTTATCCAACAGTACACATGGATGACGAAACTTAATTAACCGGTCATCACCTACATTACTCAATAAACATACATTAATAGGAATGCATTCCTCACCCAAGCCCGCCCGCCCCCCTCTTTCTCTCTCATCCTTCATTTTTGTTTCGTATATGATTCATATGTTCATTATCTTATTCATAAGTAGTTTTGTCTTATATATATATATATATATATGGATTGTTTGTATTTTAAAAGGGCTGGAACGAAAACCAGTGCTGATTGGGCTAATTTCACCTTCCATAATTCATGTCATTCATATTTCTTTTTATTCATTTTCTTTGTTTCACACCTCTTTTATTTCTTTTATTTTCTTTCTTTTTCTTCTTCATTACACATAATCATAGTGTCTCATGAGTGCATTTGGACAAGTGTTCTTTCTTGGGTATGTGGTGGCTCTGAAAAGAGCCGTTTGGGTAGGATGGGAAAGTTGGCGTGCAAATCACTTGGACTTTGCAGCCTTCTTTGCCGCAGGCTTCTTGGGCTTGGCAGTCTTGGGTTTCTTTGCGGCTGCCTTCTTGGGCGTCTTCTTTGGTGTTGATTTCTTGGCTGCTGGCTTCTTGGGTGCCTTCTTTGGAGTCTTCTTCTTCTCTTTCTTCTCAGTCGTTTTCTTTACTGGCTTCTTCGCTTTCTTGGGGGCTGCTTTGACTTTCTTTGCGGCGGCTGCCTTCTGCAGTTTCTCCTTCTTCGCTGCAGCCTTTTCCTTGGCCTTCTCACGTTGTGCTAGCAGTTTTGCCTTCTCCTTCTCCTTCTTGGCCTTCTCCGACGCCTGTGCCTTGGCCGCCTGCACATTCAGCTTGAAAGAACCCGAAGCTCCTTTCCCCTTCGTCTGAACTAGTTTGCCTTTCTCCACGCCAGACTTTAGGGCCCGCTTGATGAATAGCAACTGTCGGTCCATCTGCACATCGAAATTGGTAGCGATATACTTCTTTATTGCTTGCAGCGAGGAGCCATTGCGGTCCTTCAACTCGGTGATTGCTGTAGCAACCATCTCGGCAGCCGGTGGGTGGGCCGCCGGCTTCTTAGTAGTCACCTTCTTAGAGCTTTCCTTCTCAGCCATCTTGATATACGGTGCGTCGGGAGGTTAACAAAACGAATAACCATCGACTCGGCAACGCCATCCATATACGGCATTGTTGCGTACGTGGGAGGAGACAATCCCGGGTCGTCCGCCCCCATGACTGCATGCCAGTTTGTGTTTGTTTTAAGAAACTTTTCTCCCTTCTTTTCCATCCATACATGCTCTTATTCCACCATCCCCTTCTTCTTCTTCTTCTTCTTCTTCTTCTTCTTCTTCTTCTTCTTCTTCTTTCTCCGTCTTCCTCTCATCCTTCTTCTTCATCCTCTCCTACCATGTATAATGTACACAATCATTATATGAATTTGAAGGCAAAAATGAAATCAAAGGCAGATTTAATAGGTGGCGATAACAGCATTAACTCCAGATCGTCACCCCTCTTGAAACACAGTCACATTCATGGGAAATAGCATATTCATAGTTTCACATTAGAATGCCGACTAAAAAGATAATGTTTTACTCTGCATGGTCACCCTAATATCCGTATTAGTAACTGTAAATATATTGTTGATTAACCACCTTGCTTTTTCTTTTACTGCTCTATACACTTTTTAGTTCATAACATCTAAGGATGTTTATATTTATGTAATATAATATCACTCATTATATATATAACAATTATTAAGGCTTAGTTCATCTCAAGTGTATCGTTTTAAACTAAGAGAGAGAGAGAGAGAGAGAGAGAGAGAGAAAGAGAGTGGGGGAAGGGGATTCATAAATGAAACAATTCTTTCGTGAGTAATTGGTGGCCCTGATAAGGGCCGTTGAGGTTTCAAGATTTGCCGGGAGCAAACTCTAGCTTGATTTAGCAGTTTTCTTGGGAAGCAGCACGGCTTGGATGTTGGGCAGAACACCACCTTGAGCGATCGTCACCCCACCCAAAAGCTTGTTGAGTTCTTCATCATTACGCACAGCGAGTTGAAGGTGGCGTGGGATGATCCTAGATTTCTTGTTGTCGCGGGCAGCGTTGCCTGCGAGTTCCAAGATTTCGGCAGTGAGGTACTCTAGGACGGCAGCCATGTAGACAGGAGCTCCACCGCCGACCCTCTTTGCATAGTTGCCCTTTCGGAGAAACCGATGAACACGTCCCACTGGAAACTGGAGCCCTGCACGGGATGAGCGCGTCTTTGCCTTGGTGCGGGCCTTTCCACTCTTTCCTCTGCCAGACATGATGTTTTTGATGAGTTTAGAATAAATCGGAAGCGTAGTTCAGAACGTAACAGTGTTCGATGACTTGAATGGATGCCCAGCAGCGTTTTGGTGGCTATTTATACCTGGGGTTAGGATCGCAGTGACCGTCGGGGGGCATTGTGACTATTGTCCAATCAGCGGGTAGCTGACCGGATCTCCTTAAACTTGTTTCGCATCACTAGTGAATGGTGCCATCTCGCGGCGACTTATCCGTTTTCTCCACTGATTTCACAACTAGTACTCAATCAGATTGTATAGGGTTTCTTAATTGAATTAAAAAAAACCCATATCAATTCAAATGGATTGGGACGACAACGCCTGAAAATGTGATAAAAACACTGTACACTGCCCCTATTCCCAATAGTGTCAGGTTCTATGTTATATTTCAGAGATCGATCAATCAATCGCCTAAAAACTCTTTTCACAATTCACTCTAGCTTTGTCTTATTATGTGGCATACGTAACGTGATTTATATTATAGCTTTCATAGATTTATATTTGAATATTCCTTGCATTTTAATACCTAATTGTGTTCTACATTTTTAATACCTTATTGTGTTCTACATTTTTTATCATATCGTTCATCTGAATTATTTTCTACATTGGTATCATATCGTTCTTCTAAATTATGTTCTACATTGTTATCATATCGTTCATCGTTCTGCATTTTTATCATATCGTTCATCTAAAAAATGTTCTACAAATGTTTGTTTTTACTTCTTATAATAGCGTCGATTTTCATGCATCGTGTTCATTTTAGAAGTCAGTGATTCTTTCTTGGGGTTGTGGTGGCTCTGAAAAGAGCCGTTTGTGTATGCGGTGCATGGGCTACATGCTGTACCGATGGTTCTAGGCGCGTTCTCCGCGGATTCGACGGGCGAGCTGGATGTCTTTGGGCATGATGGTAACCCTCTTGGCGTGGATGGCACACAGGTTGGTATCCTCAAAGAGACCAACCAGGTATGCCTCGCTGGCTTCTTGAAGGGCCATCACAGCGGAACTCTGGAAACGTAGCTCTGTCTTGAAGTCCTGTGCAATCTCACGCACTAGACGCTGGAATGGCAGTTTTCGGATGAGAAGTTCGGTGCTCTTCTGGTAGCGGCGAATCTCTCTCAGGGCGACTGTGCCAGGCCTGTATCGATGAGGCTTCTTGACTCCTCCAGTGGCGGGGGCACTCTTTCTGGCAGCTTTGGTTGCCAGCTGCTTGCGGGGAGCCTTCCCTCCTGTAGATTTGCGAGCGGTCTGCTTGGTGCGTGCCATAGTTGCTTGAGAGACAGTAGGTAATTCGGTACTTCAAATACGAGTGACGGGATGAATGAGAACCACTGGCAATGTTCAGCTATTTATATGAGCTGCGAAGGATCCTGGTGCCGTCGCCCTACCTTTGTAAAGCTCTCTTGATTGGTCAACCGGGTTGTTCTTTTGTTTAGCGCCTGACGGGAAGGGGGGGCTTGGCGATGCCGTATGCGCAAAGTCAATAGAATGTGTCGAAAGGTGGCGCTACCACCGTTTTAAACATGGGTTACATTACATGGCAAGCCGGGAATTTGGCTCACGCACGCAGTGCATGGTGCCAAATAATTACGCATTCTAACAAATTATAATTTAAGATGTTTGACCGAGAGTCTGATCTTAAGAGGGCGGATGAGAGGGAGGCAGACAGGGAGTGAGGGGGGTGGATGGGTGGGGATGGATCATGGGAAAAGACACTATCAACTTAACCTGCATCTCGTCAACCTTTCGAGGAAGGATGCATATCAATTAGGACATGTTGCCATCTTGAATTATATTTCTTTTTTTTTTATTTAATCGACTATTTTCGTCTTCCTTCCAACCATCATGACTACACGTTATGCCCTAGTCTAGATTTATAGAGTGAGATATATATATATATATGGCTAATATTGTTCCATATTATTGTGTAATCTTTATCATATCTTTTGCAATACTCATTATATTCATTATACACATTATTTATTTAATAAAAAAAAGCTACGCTACATTATTACGGATATCATTCTTTCTTGATTATTTGTGTGGCCCTGAAAAGGGCCGTTGTATGTCCAATTAGAGCAGGATATGACCTGTCTACTTGGAGGTAGTGTATTTCGTCACTGCCTTGGTACCCTCGCTCACAGCGTGCTTTGCCAGCTCTCCGGGGAGAATGAGGCGGACGGCGGTCTGAATCTCGCGACTGCTGATGGTTGACTTTTTGTTGTACTGAGCGAGGCGGGAAGATTCGCCGGCAATTCGCTCGAAGATGTCGTTGACGAAGCTGTTCATGATGATCATGGCCCGACTGGAGATGCCGGTATCTGGATGAACCTGCTTGAGGACTTTGTAGATGTAGATTCCATAACTCTCCTTCCTTTTCCTGTTCCTCTTCTTGCCACCGCTGGGCCGAGGGGCCTTGACTGCCTTCTTGGAGCCTTTCTTAGCAACTTGAGCTGTTGGAGCCATGATGAATTGAGGTTTTCTGGTCTGTAAAGATGCAGCGAAACGAGTATGTCAAGCAAATAATCTTTGGATACTGTGAATGACAAGCGAGAACCATTCCTTTTTATACACGGGGCCGGATCCGTATGCTGCGGTCCGTATCGTATGCAAATGAGCCTCGGTCTCGATCCTTTCATTGGGCTATAGGCGTCGCAGAATTAGTGCCTGTACCATCCCCTGCCTAAAGATGGCGACATAGTGACAACCCATACAGATCATATAGAATCTCTCTGCAATGTTCAATTCAATCCCCAAAGAATAAGAAATATGAAAAAGTTGAAGAAGACGATGATTTTGATGGGAATTAGTATATCCGAATATGGAACATGTCGAAACTTTTTATTCAAGACATACTTGCACAGGTTATGATCCACTCCTACTTTTTACATTATCTCGGAGATATATGATTATATAGTAGTAGTAGTAGTAGTAGTGTCGCTCTATATTATAAAGAGCGAATTTATTTTTCATTTCTTCTCACACAATATAAACAATGACAGACAATAATAATAAACGTAATGATATAACAGAAATGAGCATTGAAATATCTTTGACATTGTAATTCAAAATTAGTTGGTTACAGCAAATGGAAAAAGAGAACCTATATAATATATCCAAAGCGCTGTATTAAGCGCTATACGATTACGTATCAGGTATTATCATTATGAACCATGAATGCGTTATCATTATGAAAACAACATGCATCTTTTATTTTTCATTTATCCATAACACATCTTTTATCACAGAGTATCGCAGGCTGTTTAGTAACTAGCATTTACATTTACTTTTGTAAATAAATCATAATTCTCTTTCTATACAATGTTCAATTTCAGTTGAAAACATACATAAGGACCCTCATACTACAAATGCCAATGTCTATACACTATTTTTAACTAAATTTCTTACTGCTTTCTGTTTCATAGTCTGCCTTTCTTTTGGAATAGACACACCCTTCTTGCCCAACCTAAATTTGCTTTCTGTTTCACGATTTGCCTTTCATCTGTCTATATCAATCACTATCGCCTCTTCTGGGAGGTATTTACAGCCGTTATATTCGTTTATTTACAGCCTTATATTAACGGCTTATTACTTCTTCTTCTTTCTTTACTTTCACGGTATTAACATACAACAGTATTCTTTCTTGATTATTTGGTGGCTCTGAAAAGAGCCGTTTGTTATTCTAGCCAGGAGAGAGAGAGGTCTGCTACACTTAGCCGCCGAAGCCGTACAATGTACGACCCTGCCTCTTCAGTGCATACACCACGTCCATGGCTGTGACAGTCTTTCGCTTGGCGTGCTCGCAGTAGGTGACTGCATCACGGATGACATTCTCCAGGAAGACCTTCAGTACACCGCGTGTCTCTTCGTAGATGAGACCAGAGATCCTCTTGACACCTCCCCTTCTAGCAAGTCGACGGATTGCAGGCTTGGTGATGCCTTGGATGTTGTCTCGTAGAACCTTGCGATGACGTTTGGCACCACCCTTTCCGAGTCCCTTTCCTCCTTTTCCTCGACCTGACATGATGCTGATTGATAGTTGAGAGCGAGTTCTGTGTGATCCTGTAGACTGGGTATTA
Organism: Strongylocentrotus droebachiensis; assembly: GCA_035222895.1. Taxonomy (NCBI): domain Eukaryota; kingdom Metazoa; phylum Echinodermata; class Echinoidea; order Camarodonta; family Strongylocentrotidae; genus Strongylocentrotus; species Strongylocentrotus droebachiensis. The sequence goes on from JAVYIG010008383.1 coordinate 29,628, forward strand.
CGCTAAGCGAATGATGGCTCGAGTGTGTGTGTGTATGTGTATTTGGTTTTTACAGACGTGTATCAATCAGATATGATTATTTACGTCTGGGGACCGACCTTTAAACGTCACCATCCGAAAGACGTGAATCAGTTTCGAACCGGCGCCCTCGGCTGAATCAGTTTGTAACTTCCATTGTTAGCTGGATTACAGGCGCACGCCACAACGCCTAGTTGCAGCGGGTATTGTTACACCATTGCGGACTTGGGTGACGAGATTCGGCATCATTCGGTATGCGGGACTGGAGTGCGGAGACTCCCCATTCGAGTGCGCCCCCTTGTGGCGAGTATTCGCTTACATATCTAGGGAGGCCTGTGATGAATGCTCGAGTTGAAAAAAGCAGGGGGGTGACGAATCTTATCCAACAGTACACATGGATGACGAAACTTAATTAACTGAAAAATCGGTCATCACCTACATTACTCAATATACATACATTAATAGGAACGCATTCCTCACCCAAGCCCGCCCGCCCCCCTCTTTCTCTCTCATCCTTCATTTTTGTTCCGTATATGATTCATATGTTCATTATCTTATTCATAAGTAGTTTTGTCTTATATATATATATATATATATATATATATGGATTGTTTGTATTTTAAAAGGGCTGGAACGAAAACCAGTGCTGATTGGGCTAATTTCACCTTCCATAATTCATGTCATTCATATTTCTTTTTATTCATTTTCTTTGTTTCACACCTCTTTTATTTCTTTTATTTTCTTTCTTTTTCTTCTTCATTACACATAATCATAGTGTCTCGTGAGTGCATTTGGACAAGTGTTCTTTCTTGGGTATGTGGTGGCTCTGAAAAGAGCCGTTTGGGTAGGATGGGAAAGTTGGCGTGCAAATCACTTGGACTTTGCAGCCTTCTTTGCCGCAGGCTTCTTGGGCTTGGCAGTCTTGGGTTTCTTTGCGGCTGCCTTCTTGGGCGTCTTCTTTGGTGTTGATTTCTTGGCTGCTGGCTTCTTGGGTGCCTTCTTTGGAGTCTTCTTCTTCTCTTTCTTCTCAGTCGTTTTCTTTACTGGCTTCTTCGCTTTCTTGGGGGCTGCTTTGACTTTCTTTGCGGCGGCTGCCTTCTGCAGTTTCTCCTTCTTCGCTGCAGCCTTTTCCTTGGCCTTCTCACGTTGTGCTAGCAGTTTTGCCTTCTCCTTCTCCTTCTTGGCCTTCTCCGACGCCTGTGCCTTGGCCGCCTGCACATTCAGCTTGAAAGAACCCGAAGCTCCTTTCCCCTTCGTCTGAACTAGTTTGCCTTTCTCCACGCCAGACTTTAGGGCCCGCTTGATGAATAGCAACTGTCGGTCCATCTGCACATCGAAATTGGTAGCGATATACTTCTTTATTGCTTGCAGCGAGGAGCCATTGCGGTCCTTCAACTCGGTGATTGCTGTAGCAACCATCTCGGCAGCCGGTGGGTGGGCCGCCGGCTTCTTAGTAGTCACCTTCTTAGAGCTTTCCTTCTCAGCCATCTTGATATACGGTGCGTCGGGAGGTTAACAAAACGAATAACCATCGACTCGGCAACGCCATCCATATACGGCATTGTTGCGTACGTGGGAGGAGACAATCCCGGGTCGTCCGCCCCCATGACTGCATGACAGTTTGTGTTTGTTTTAAGAAACTTTTCTCCCTTCTTTTCCATCCATACATGCTCTTATTCCACCATCCCCTTCTTCTTCTTCTTCTTCTTCTTCTTCTTCTTCTTCTTCTTCTTCTTCTTCTTTCTCCGTCTTCTTCTCATCCTTCTTCTTCATCCTCTCCTACCATGTATAATGTACACAATCATTATATGAATTTGAAGGCAAAAATGAAATCAAAGGCAGATTTAATAGGTGGCGATAACAGCATTAACTCCAGATCGTCACCCCTCTTGAAACACAGTCACATTCATGGGAAATAGCATATTCATAGTTTCACATTAGAATGCCGACTAAAAAGATAATGTTTTACTCTGCATGGTCACCCTAATATCCGTATTAGTAACTGTAAATATATTGTTGATTAACCACCTTGCTTTTTCTTTTACTGCTCTATACACTTTTTAGTTCATAACATCTAAGGATGTTTATATTTATGTAATATAATATCACTCATTATATATATAACAATTATTAAGGCTTAGTTCATCTCAAGTGTATCGTTTTAAACTAAGAGAGAGAGAGAGAGAGAGAGAGAGAGAGAGAGAGAGAGAAAGAGAGTGGGGGAAGGGGATTCATAAATGAAACAATTCTTTCGTGAGTAATTGGTGGCCCTGATAAGGGCCGTTGAGGTTTCAAGATTTGCCGGGAGCAAACTCTAGCTTGATTTAGCAGTTTTCTTGGGAAGCAGCACGGCTTGGATGTTGGGCAGAACACCACCTTGAGCGATCGTCACCCCACCCAAAAGCTTGTTGAGTTCTTCATCATTACGCACAGCGAGTTGAAGGTGGCGTGGGATGATCCTAGATTTCTTGTTGTCGCGGGCAGCGTTGCCTGCGAGTTCCAAGATTTCGGCAGTGAGGTACTCTAGGACGGCAGCCATGTAGACAGGAGCTCCACCGCCGACCCTCTTTGCATAGTTGCCCTTTCGGAGAAACCGATGAACACGTCCCACTGGAAACTGGAGCCCTGCACGGGATGAGCGCGTCTTTGCCTTGGTGCGGGCCTTTCCACTCTTTCCTCTGCCAGACATGATGTTTTTGATGAGTTTAGAATAAATCGGAAGCGTAGTTCAGAACGTAACAGTGTTCGATGACTTGAATGGATGCCCAGCAGCGTTTTGGTGGCTATTTATACCTGGGGTTAGGATCGCAGTGACCGTCGGGGGGCATTGTGACTATTGTCCAATCAGCGGGTAGCTGACCGGATCTCCTTAAACTTGTTTCGCATCACTAGTGAATGGTGCCATCTCGCGGCGACTTATCCGTTTTCTCCACTGATTTCACAACTAGTACTCAATCAGATTGTATAGGGTTTCTTAATTGAATTAAAAAAAACCCATATCAATTCAAATGGATTGGGACGACAACGCCTGAAAATGTGATAAAAACACTGTACACTGCCCCTATTCCCAATAGTGTCAGGTTCTATGTTATATTTCAGAGATCGATCAATCAATCGCCTAAAAACTCTTTTCACAATTCACTCTAGCTTTGTCTTATTATGTGGCATACGTAACGTGATTTATATTATAGCTTTCATAGATTTATATTTGAATATTCCTTGCATTTTAATACCTAATTGTGTTCTACATTTTTAATACCTTATTGTGTTCTACATTTTTTATCATATCGTTCATCTGAATTATTTTCTACATTGGTATCATATCGTTCTTCTAAATTATGTTCTACATTGTTATCATATCGTTCATCGTTCTGCATTTTTATCATATCGTTCATCTAAAAAATGTTCTACAAATGTTTGTTTTTACTTCTTATAATAGCGTCGATTTTCATGCATCGTGTTCATTTTAGAAGTCAGTGATTCTTTCTTGGGGTTGTGGTGGCTCTGAAAAGAGCCGTTTGTGTATGCGGTGCATGGGCTACATGCTGTACCGATGGTTCTAGGCGCGTTCTCCGCGGATTCGACGGGCGAGCTGGATGTCTTTGGGCATGATGGTAACCCTCTTGGCGTGGATGGCACACAGGTTGGTATCCTCAAAGAGACCAACCAGGTATGCCTCGCTGGCTTCTTGAAGGGCCATCACAGCGGAACTCTGGAAACGTAGCTCTGTCTTGAAGTCCTGTGCAATCTCACGCACTAGACGCTGGAATGGCAGTTTTCGGATGAGAAGTTCGGTGCTCTTCTGGTAGCGGCGAATCTCTCTCAGGGCGACTGTGCCAGGCCTGTATCGATGAGGCTTCTTGACTCCTCCAGTGGCGGGGGCACTCTTTCTGGCAGCTTTGGTTGCCAGCTGCTTGCGGGGAGCCTTCCCTCCTGTAGATTTGCGAGCGGTCTGCTTGGTGCGTGCCATAGTTGCTTGAGAGACAGTAGGTAATTCGGTACTTCAAATACGAGTGACGGGATGAATGAGAACCACTGGCAATGTTCAGCTATTTATATGAGCTGCGAAGGATCCTGGTGCCGTCGCCCTACCTTTGTAAAGCTCTCTTGATTGGTCAACCGGGTTGTTCTTTTGTTTAGCGCCTGACGGGAAGGGGGGGCTTGGCGATGCCGTATGCGCAAAGTCAATAGAATGTGTCGAAAGGTGGCGCTACCACCGTTTTAAACATGGGTTACATTACATGGCAAGCCGGGAATTTGGCTCACGCACGCAGTGCATGGTGCCAAATAATTACGCATTCTAACAAATTATAATTTAAGATGTTTGACCGAGAGTCTGATCTTAAGAGGGCGGATGAGAGGGAGGCAGACAGGGAGTGAGGGGGGTGGATGGGTGGGGATGGATCATGGGAAAAGACACTATCAACTTAACCTGCATCTCGTCAACCTTTCGAGGAAGGATGCATATCAATTAGGACATGTTGCCATCTTGAATTATATTTCTTTTTTTTTTATTTAATCGACTATTTTCGTCTTCCTTCCAACCATCATGACTACACGTTATGCCCTAGTCTAGATTTATAGAGTGAGATATATATATATATATATGGCTAATATTGTTCCATATTATTGTGTAATCTTTATCATATCTTTTGCAATACTCATTATATTCATTATACACATTATTTATTTAATAAAAAAAAGCTACGCTACATTATTACGGATATCATTCTTTCTCGATTATTTGTGTGGCCCTGAAAAGGGCCGTTGTATGTCCAATTAGAGCAGGATATGACCTGTCTACTTGGAGGTAGTGTATTTCGTCACTGCCTTGGTACCCTCGCTCACAGCGTGCTTTGCCAGCTCTCCGGGGAGAATGAGGCGGACGGCGGTCTGAATCTCGCGACTGCTGATGGTTGACTTTTTGTTGTACTGAGCGAGGCGGGAAGATTCGCCGGCAATTCGCTCGAAGATGTCGTTGACGAAGCTGTTCATGATGATCATGGCCCGACTGGAGATGCCGGTATCTGGATGAACCTGCTTGAGGACTTTGTAGATGTAGATTCCATAACTCTCCTTCCTTTTCCTGTTCCTCTTCTTGCCACCGCTGGGCCGAGGGGCCTTGACTGCCTTCTTGGAGCCTTTCTTAGCAACTTGAGCTGTTGGAGCCATGATGAATTGAGGTTTTCTGGTCTGTAAAGATGCAGCGAAACGAGTATGTCAAGCAAATAATCTTTGGATACTGTGAATGACAAGCGAGAACCATTCCTTTTTATACACGGGGCCGGATCCGTATGCTGCGGTCCGTATCGTATGCAAATGAGCCTCGGTCTCGATCCTTTCATTGGGCTATAGGCGTCGCAGAATTAGTGCCTGTACCATCCCCTGCCTAAAGATGGCGACATAGTGACAACCCATACAGATCATATAGAATCTCTCTGCAATGTTCAATTCAATCCCCAAAGAATAAGAAATATGAAAAAGTTGAAGAAGACGATGATTTTGATGGGAATTAGTATATCCGAATATGGAACATGTCGAAACTTTTTATTCAAGACATACTTGCACAGGTTATGATCCACTCCTACTTTTTACATTATCTCGGAGATATATGATTATATAGTAGTAGTAGTAGTAGTAGTAGTAGTGTCGCTCTATATTATAAAGAGCGAATTTATTTTTCATTTCTTCTCACACAATATAAACAATGACAGACAATAATAATAAACGTAATGATATAACAGAAATGAGCATTGAAATATCTTTGACATTGTAATTCAAAATTAGTTGGTTACAGCAAATGGAAAAAGAGAACCTATATAATATATCCAAAGCGCTGTATTAAGCGCTATACGATTACGTATCAGGTATTATCATTATGAACCATGAATGCGTTATCATTATGAAAACAACATGCATCTTTTATTTTTCATTTATCCATAACACATCTTTTATCACAGAGTATCGCAGGCTGTTTAGTAACTAGCATTTACATTTACTTTTGTAAATAAATCATAATTCTCTTTCTATACAATGTTCAATTTCAGTTGAAAACATACATAAGGACCCTCATACTACAAATGCCAATGTCTATACACTATTTTTAACTAAATTTCTTACTGCTTTCTGTTTCATAGTCTGCCTTTCTTTTGGAATAGACACACCCTTCTTGCCCAACCTAAATTTGCTTTCTGTTTCACGATTTGCCTTTCATCTGTCTATATCAATCACTATCGCCTCTTCTGGGAGGTATTTACAGCCGTTATATTCGTTTATTTACAGCCTTATATTAACGGCTTATTACTTCTTCTTCTTTCTTTACTTTCACGGTATTAACATACAACAGTATTCTTTCTTGATTATTTGGTGGCTCTGAAAAGAGCCGTTTGTTATTCTAGCCAGGAGAGAGAGAGGTCTGCTACACTTAGCCGCCGAAGCCGTACAATGTACGACCCTGCCTCTTCAGTGCATACACCACGTCCATGGCTGTGACAGTCTTTCGCTTGGCGTGCTCGCAGTAGGTGACTGCATCACGGATGACATTCTCCAGGAAGACCTTCAGTACACCGCGTGTCTCTTCGTAGATGAGACCAGAGATCCTCTTGACACCTCCCCTTCTAGCAAGTCGACGGATTGCAGGCTTGGTGATGCCTTGGATGTTGTCTCGTAGAACCTTGCGATGACGTTTGGCACCACCCTTTCCGAGTCCCTTTCCTCCTTTTCCTCGACCTGACATGATGCTGATTGATAGTTGAGAGCGAGTTCTGTGTGATCCTGTAGACTGGGTATTACGCTAAGCGAATGATGGCTCGAGTGTGTGTGTGTATGTGTATTTGGTTTTTACAGACGTGTATCAATCAGATATGATTATTTACGTCTGGGGACCGACCTTTAAACGTCACCATCCGAAAGACGTGAATCAGTTTCGAACCGGCGCCCTCGGCTGAATCAGTTTGTAACTTCCATTGTTAGCTGGATTACAGGCGCACGCCACAACGCCTAGTTGCAGCGGGTATTGTTACACCATTGCGGACTTGGGTGACGAGATTCGGCATCATTCGGTATGCGGGACTGGAGTGCGGAGACTCCCCATTCGAGTGCGCCCCCTTGTGGCGAGTATTCGCTTGCATATCTAGGGAGGCCTGTGATGAATGCTCGAGTTGAAAAAAGCAGGGGGGTGACGAATCTTATCCAACAGTACACATGGATGACGAAACTTAATTAACTGAAAAATCGGTCATCACCTACATTACTCAATATACATACATTAATAGGAACGCATTCCTCACCCAAGCCCGCCCGCCCCCCTCTTTCTCTCTCATCCTTCATTTTTGTTCCGTATATGATTCATATGTTCATTATCTTATTCATAAGTAGTTTTGTCTTATATATATATATATATATATATATATATATGGATTGTTTGTATTTTAAAAGGGCTGGAACGAAAACCAGTGCTGATTGGGCTAATTTCACCTTCCATAATTCATGTCATTCATATTTCTTTTTATTCATTTTCTTTGTTTCACACCTCTTTTATTTCTTTTATTTTCTTTCTTTTTCTTCTTCATTACACATAATCATAGTGTCTCGTGAGTGCATTTGGACAAGTGTTCTTTCTTGGGTATGTGGTGGCTCTGAAAAGAGCCGTTTGGGTAGGATGGGAAAGTTGGCGTGCAAATCACTTGGACTTTGCAGCCTTCTTTGCCGCAGGCTTCTTGGGCTTGGCAGTCTTGGGTTTCTTTGCGGCTGCCTTCTTGGGCGTCTTCTTTGGTGTTGATTTCTTGGCTGCTGGCTTCTTGGGTGCCTTCTTTGGAGTCTTCTTCTTCTCTTTCTTCTCAGTCGTTTTCTTTACTGGCTTCTTCGCTTTCTTGGGGGCTGCTTTGACTTTCTTTGCGGCGGCTGCCTTCTGCAGTTTCTCCTTCTTCGCTGCAGCCTTTTCCTTGGCCTTCTCACGTTGTGCTAGCAGTTTTGCCTTCTCCTTCTCCTTCTTGGCCTTCTCCGACGCCTGTGCCTTGGCCGCCTGCACATTCAGCTTGAAAGAACCCGAAGCTCCTTTCCCCTTCGTCTGAACTAGTTTGCCTTTCTCCACGCCAGACTTTAGGGCCCGCTTGATGAATAGCAACTGTCGGTCCATCTGCACATCGAAATTGGTAGCGATATACTTCTTTATTGCTTGCAGCGAGGAGCCATTGCGGTCCTTCAACTCGGTGATTGCTGTAGCAACCATCTCGGCAGCCGGTGGGTGGGCCGCCGGCTTCTTAGTAGTCACCTTCTTAGAGCTTTCCTTCTCAGCCATCTTGATATACGGTGCGTCGGGAGGTTAACAAAACGAATAACCATCGACTCGGCAACGCCATCCATATACGGCATTGTTGCGTACGTGGGAGGAGACAATCCCGGGTCGTCCGCCCCCATGACTGCATGACAGTTTGTGTTTGTTTTAAGAAACTTTTCTCCCTTCTTTTCCATCCATACATGCTCTTATTCCACCATCCCCTTCTTCTTCTTCTTCTTCTTCTTCTTCTTCTTCTTCTTCTTCTTCTTCTTTCTCCGTCTTCTTCTCATCCTTCTTCTTCATCCTCTCCTACCATGTATAATGTACACAATCATTATATGAATTTGAAGGCAAAAATGAAATCAAAGGCAGATTTAATAGGTGGCGATAACAGGATTATAACTCCAGATCGTCACCCCTCTTGAAACACAGTCACATTCATGGGAAATAGCATATTCATAGTTTCACATTAGAATGCCGACTAAAAAGATAATGTTTTACTCTGCATGGTCACCCTAATATCCGTATTAGTAACTGTAAATATATTGTTGATTAACCACCTTGCTTTTTCTTTTACTGCTCTATACACTTTTTAGTTCATAACATCTAAGGATGTTTATATTTATGTAATATAATATCACTCATTATATATATAACAATTATTAAGGCTTAGTTCATCTCAAGTGTATCGTTTTAAACTAAGAGAGAGAGAGAGAGAGAGAGAGAGAGAGAGAAAGAGAGTGGGGGAAGGGGATTCATAAATGAAACAATTCTTTCGTGAGTAATTGGTGGCCCTGATAAGGGCCGTTGAGGTTTCAAGATTTGCCGGGAGCAAACTCTAGCTTGATTTAGCAGTTTTCTTGGGAAGCAGCACGGCTTGGATGTTGGGCAGAACACCACCTTGAGCGATCGTCACCCCACCCAAAAGCTTGTTGAGTTCTTCATCATTACGCACAGCGAGTTGAAGGTGGCGTGGGATGATCCTAGATTTCTTGTTGTCGCGGGCAGCGTTGCCTGCGAGTTCCAAGATTTCGGCAGTGAGGTACTCTAGGACGGCAGCCATGTAGACAGGAGCTCCACCGCCGACCCTCTTTGCATAGTTGCCCTTTCGGAGAAACCGATGAACACGTCCCACTGGAAACTGGAGCCCTGCACGGGATGAGCGCGTCTTTGCCTTGGTGCGGGCCTTTCCACTCTTTCCTCTGCCAGACATGATGTTTTTGATGAGTTTAGAATAAATCGGAAGCGTAGTTCAGAACGTAACAGTGTTCGATGACTTGAATGGATGCCCAGCAGCGTTTTGGTGGCTATTTATACCTGGGGTTAGGATCGCAGTGACCGTCGGGGGGCATTGTGACTATTGTCCAATCAGCGGGTAGCTGACCGGATCTCCTTAAACTTGTTTCGCATCACTAGTGAATGGTGCCATCTCGCGGCGACTTATCCGTTTTCTCCACTGATTTCACAACTAGTACTCAATCAGATTGTATAGGGTTTCTTAATTGAATTAAAAAAAACCCATATCAATTCAAATGGATTGGGACGACAACGCCTGAAAATGTGATAAAAACACTGTACACTGCCCCTATTCCCAATAGTGTCAGGTTCTATGTTATATTTCAGAGATCGATCAATCAATCGCCTAAAAACTCTTTTCACAATTCACTCTAGCTTTGTCTTATTATGTGGCATACGTAACGTGATTTATATTATAGCTTTCATAGATTTATATTTGAATATTCCTTGCATTTTAATACCTAATTGTGTTCTACATTTTTAATACCTTATTGTGTTCTACATTTTTTATCATATCGTTCATCTGAATTATTTTCTACATTGGTATCATATCGTTCTTCTAAATTATGTTCTACATTGTTATCATATCGTTCATCGTTCTGCATTTTTATCATATCGTTCATCTAAAAAATGTTCTACAAATGTTTGTTTTTACTTCTTATAATAGCGTCGATTTTCATGCATCGTGTTCATTTTAGAAGTCAGTGATTCTTTCTTGGGGTTGTGGTGGCTCTGAAAAGAGCCGTTTGTGTATGCGGTGCATGGGCTACATGCTGTACCGATGGTTCTAGGCGCGTTCTCCGCGGATTCGACGGGCGAGCTGGATGTCTTTGGGCATGATGGTAACCCTCTTGGCGTGGATGGCACACAGGTTGGTATCCTCAAAGAGACCAACCAGGTATGCCTCGCTGGCTTCTTGAAGGGCCATCACAGCGGAACTCTGGAAACGTAGCTCTGTCTTGAAGTCCTGTGCAATCTCACGCACTAGACGCTGGAATGGCAGTTTTCGGATGAGAAGTTCGGTGCTCTTCTGGTAGCGGCGAATCTCTCTCAGGGCGACTGTGCCAGGCCTGTATCGATGAGGCTTCTTGACTCCTCCAGTGGCGGGGGCACTCTTTCTGGCAGCTTTGGTTGCCAGCTGCTTGCGGGGAGCCTTCCCTCCTGTAGATTTGCGAGCGGTCTGCTTGGTGCGTGCCATAGTTGCTTGAGAGACAGTAGGTAATTCGGTACTTCAAATACGAGTGACGGGATGAATGAGAACCACTGGCAATGTTCAGCTATTTATATGAGCTGCGAAGGATCCTGGTGCCGTCGCCCTACCTTTGTAAAGCTCTCTTGATTTGCGAGCGGTCTGCTTGGTGCGTGCCATAGTTGCTTGAGAGACAGTAGGTAATTCGGTACTTCAAATACGAGTGACGGGATGAATGAGAACCACTGGCAATGTTCAGCTATTTATATGAGCTGCGAAGGATCCTGGTGCCGTCGCCCTACCTTTGTAAAGCTCTCTTGATTGGTCAACCGGGTTGTTCTTTTGTTTAGCGCCTGACGGGAAGGGGGGGGGGGGGCTTGGCGATGCCGTATGCGCAAAGTCAATAGAATGTGTCGAAAGGTGGCGCTACCACCGTTTTAAACATGGGTTACATTACATGGCAAGCCGGGAATTTGGCTCACGCACGCAGTGCATGGTGCCAAATAATTACGCATTCTAACAAATTATAATTTAAGATGTTTGACCGAGAGTCTGATCTTAAGAGGGCGGATGAGAGGGAGGCAGACAGGGAGTGAGGGGGGTGGATGGGTGGGGATGGATCATGGGAAAAGACACTATCAACTTAACCTGCATCTCGTCAACCTTTCGAGGAAGGATGCATATCAATTAGGACATGTTGCCATCTTGAATTATATTTCTTTTTTTTTATTTAATCGACTATTTTCGTCTTCCTTCCAACCATCATGACTACACGTTATGCCCTAGTCTAGATTTATAGAGTGAGATATATATATATATATATGGCTAATATTGTTCCATATTATTGTGTAATCTTTATCATATCTTTTGCAATACTCATTATATTCATTATACACATTATTTATTTAATAAAAAAAGCTGCGCTACATTATTACGGATATCATTCTTTCTTGATTATTTGTGTGGCCCTGAAAAGGGCCGTTGTATGTCCAATTAGAGCAGGATATGACCTGTCTACTTGGAGGTAGTGTATTTCGTCACTGCCTTGGTACCCTCGCTCACAGCGTGCTTTGCCAGCTCTCCGGGGAGAATGAGGCGGACGGCGGTCTGAATCTCGCGACTGCTGATGGTTGACTTTTTGTTGTACTGAGCGAGGCGGGAAGATTCGCCGGCAATTCGCTCGAAGATGTCGTTGACGAAGCTGTTCATGATGATCATGGCCCGATTGGAGATGCCGGCATCTGGATGAACCTGCTTGAGGACTTTGTAGATGTAGATTCCATAACTCTCCTTCCTTTTCCTGTTCCTCTTCTTGCCACCGCTGGGCCGAGGGGCCTTGACTGCCTTCTTGGAGCCTTTCTTAGCAACTTGAGCTGTTGGAGCCATGATGAATTGAGGTTTTCTGGTCTGTAAAGATGCAGCGAAACGAGTATGTCAAGCAAATAATCTTTGGATACTGTGAATGACAAGCGAGAACCATTCCTTTTTATACACGGGGCCGGATCCGTATGCTGCGGTCCGTATCGTATGCAAATGAGCCTCGGTCTCGATCCTTTCATTGGGCTATAGGCGTCGCAGAATTAGTGCCTGTACCATCCCCTGCCTAAAGATGGCGACATAGTGACAACCCATACAGATCATATAGAATCTCTCTGCAATGTTCAATTCAATCCCCAAAGAATAAGAAATATGAAAAAGTTGAAGAAGACGATGATTTTGATGGGAATTAGTATATCCGAATATGGAACATGTCGAAACTTTTTATTCAAGACATACTTGCACAGGTTATGATCCACTCCTACTTTTTACATTATCTCGGAGATATATGATTATATAGTAGTAGTAGTAGTAGTAGTAGTAGTAGTGTCGCTCTATATTATAAAGAGCGAATTTATTTTTCATTTCTTCTCACACAATATAAACAATGACAGACAATAATAATAAACGTAATGATATAACAGAAATGAGCATTGAAATATCTTTGACATTGTAATTCAAAATTAGTTGGTTACAGCAAATGGAAAAAGAGAACCTATATAATATATCCAAAGCGCTGTATTAAGCGCTATACGATTACGTATCAGGTATTATCATTATGAACCATGAATGCGTTATCATTATGAAAACAACATGCATCTTTTATTTTTCATTTATCCATAACACATCTTTTATCACAGAGTATCGCAGGCTGTTTAGTAACTAGCATTTACATTTACTTTTGTAAATAAATCATAATTCTCTTTCTATACAATGTTCAATTTCAGTTGAAAACATACATAAGGACCCTCATACTACAAATGCCAATGTCTATACACTATTTTTAACTAAATTTCTTACTGCTTTCTGTTTCATAGTCTGCCTTTCTTTTGGAATAGACACACCCTTCTTGCCCAACCTAAATTTGCTTTCTGTTTCACGATTTGCCTTTCATCTGTCTATATCAATCACTATCGCCTCTTCTGGGAGGTATTTACAGCCGTTATATTCGTTTATTTACAGCCTTATATTAACGGCTTATTACTTCTTCTTCTTTCTTTACTTTCACGGTATTAACATACAACAGTATTCTTTCTTGATTATTTGGTGGCTCTGAAAAGAGCCGTTTGTTATTCTAGCCAGGAGAGAGAGAGGTCTGCTACACTTAGCCGCCGAAGCCGTACAATGTACGACCCTGCCTCTTCAGTGCATACACCACGTCCATGGCTGTGACAGTCTTTCGCTTGGCGTGCTCGCAGTAGGTGACTGCATCACGGATGACATTCTCCAGGAAGACCTTCAGTACACCGCGTGTCTCTTCGTAGATGAGACCAGAGATCCTCTTGACACCTCCCCTTCTAGCAAGTCGACGGATTGCAGGCTTGGTGATGCCTTGGATGTTGTCTCGTAGAACCTTGCGATGACGTTTGGCACCACCCTTTCCGAGTCCCTTTCCTCCTTTTCCTCGACCTGACATGATGCTGATTGATAGTTGAGAGCGAGTTCTGTGTGATCCTGTAGACTGGGTATTACGCTAAGCGAATGATGGCTCGATTTTTTTTTTTTTTTTTTGGATTAGGTTTTAAGGCAATTCAGTCAAAATTGACTATTTATGCCTCTCGCGCTGTGCTTGGATTTTGAAAAAAATACTGATTCATATACCTATTTATATAAAGATATACTCATGAAAAGACACACATACAGATAAGTGTTTACCTTTTTAACTAAATATACATACACTTTTGTACTGTCTAGTTTGTTTCATTTATTAATTTCATTATAAAATAGTTTTTCTTCTTTTTTTTTTTCCTTTCTTGTATTGACTTGTTTATTTTTAAATACTACTAATATGTATTTGATACACAAAAAGTTTTTCTTGAATTCCAATCGTCTATTTCCCTCTACTCGTAAACTATCTTTTAATAGAAATCTAAAAAAAGTGGCGTAAACATGGAGGAAATTAATATGAAGGCACTCATGCGTTCTATGGGCACACAGGAAAGGATATGAACATGATATAATGTGATATAATGTGAAATGCTCTATACTGTTAAGGTCTGGTTTTGTAATGCTTTATTTTACATCATTGTAAATCTTGTTTAGAGAGCTCGGCAACGGCGAGCCTGCCAGTCCGGGTCACTCCCTCGCCAAGATCCAAGACACCCATGGCCGCTTAATCTTGCGGGAAGCCGCGAAGAGGGAAACCATCACACCCTGTGTAGACGTTAAGTCTCACACTCGGAGAACGACGGGGGCTCCCTCAACCGTTGACCGGCGGGGTTGCTAATGCCAACCACCCCCGGCCCCAGCTACCAGGCCGCCGTGCTTGTCATCTAACACAAGTGAGTCAATGAATTTTAGTGAGGGTAGAACATATTTGTGGTAATAGCATTCTGTGTGTACATCAGTTTGTTGTGTTAACGTAATTAGAGGAATGTAATCATGCTAAATGCCTCCGCTGTGTGCTCTTACATGATTTTGTGCTCTATTTCTTACTTCATTCGTGTATTTACCTCTAGTTTACTAGGGGAAACAGACATATGGAGATTAAAGTTAATCTTATAATTGGATTTCTTAATTCTTCCATTACAATATCCGAAAAAAAGTTATAATAATGAATTTTATGTTTATAAAAAGGAATCTCATATGCTAAACAGTATTGAAACATATCATATTTTTCTTTCTACTTTCTATTTACCGTATAATATGAATATAAATGTTTTCCAGAGATTCTCTACGTGTTTAGTTTCTAAAATTCATAAGGATTCACATCCTTTTATACAAATGTAAATATATCCATTTCATTTATATTAAACCACATTTTATAACATCACTTCCTATGTCTATTAGAGTTGGGTTTGTTCCCAATATTGGGTGGTAACTTATAATTGATTTGAAAATATCTGAAAAAAATATTAAAGTTGATAACATTTTGCGTGGGGAAATGTACTTTTCCCCTATTTGATTAAATTGAAACATAGATTCGGCTAGGTGGCACATCGCGATCCACCAGCCCCCTAACCACGCACCATCTTACCTGCTGCCAAGGTACATTTTGACAGCTTTTCGGGGGAGGGGGACACTCCCCCTAGGTCACTCCAGTGCGGACCTGTGGTGCCCGGGCCACCTAACTTACTAATATGGTTCCCACAAAGGGAGAATTCCGAAGATAGGTAAAACAAAAGAAAAATAAAAAAATTGTCCATATATAAGAGTATCAACATTTAGAAGATATTCCTTGTAATGGTATTTTGGGTGGAGTAACAGTTTTGACAGATATCAATTATTTAAGTTGTTACCTTTTTTTTTACTTTCTAGACTGTGATGTTAATAATAATAATAATAATAAAAAGAAAACGTGTTTGAAATTTGGGATATATATAGGTATTCTTTCGAATTATTTTATGTGCAATTAGAACTACGTAAATCGTTTTGATTTTCTGACAAATCACAGTAAAGCCTGTATATTATTTTCGCTATTAAGTAGTTCACTGATATGATAGGGTTTCTTTATCCCTTGGACCATAGGCCTTCTTAATTGCTCATATCTCTTACATTCAAATATATAATGATGAATAGTTTCGAGTACATTACAATATGAACATTTTCCATCGTCGTGTTTCTTTAATTCATGTAGATACACATTTAACGGACATTTTCCTAATCTAAATTGGTGGAGGGTTGTCTCATCTTTTCTATTTAGGTTTTTAGGAAAATAAAAATTGTTGACTTTATTTTGTATAACATATAGATATCTACCATTGGTGGAGATGTCCCATATGCGTTGCCAATCTTGTATACATTCGTATTTGTTGTCATGTTCATGTTCTTTTCTATTTTTGGGGATATCAAAATCAATACATTTTCTTTTGGTTGCTTTGTTGGCTAGTTGGTCAACTATTTCGTTCCCGTGTAATCCGATATGGGATGGTATCCATTCGAAATACACGTGTATTCTTTTTCTTTCTAGATGTTTAAGTAAATATAATATTTCCAGAACAAGACTTTGTTCATATTTATAACTACTAATAGCTTGTAGGGCTGATAATGAATCGGATAAGATAACTACATTTAAAGATATCAAATTGTCTAGCCATTCTAAGGCTAATATAATGGCTGTTAACTCTGCCCTAGCTATACTTATTGGGGATATTTTAGCATATTTTTTTATGTTCAATTCTGGGATATAAAAAGCAGCACCTGTGCTTTCATCACTTTGTTTTGATCCGTCGGTATAGATTTGTAGGTGGTCTGCATATAAGGTAGATATTACTTCTAAGGAACAATCCTTTAAATCATGATGATTGTTACTTTTTTTGTTCATTTTAGTGTGAACTATGAAGGATACCCGTGGGGTTGGGAGGTGCCAAAATGGGTATTTTGATTGACAGCTATTCCATTTTTCAATTTTCATACTTGTGTTGGCTTTTATTCTTTTAATAAAAGGTCCTTCTCCAGGTTTCCACTGACATTGTTCGAATTGCCAACACGTTATTAAGATTTCTTTAGTTGGATGATTATCGTTACAAAAATTGAGATATATAAAATAGTTGTTTAACAACTTTTTCCTCCTCAAACTCAGGGGCATTTCTCCGCATTCCACTAGCATAGCGTCTAGAGACGTTAGTTTTAAAGCTCCTGTTATAATTTTAAGAGCTTTGTATTGTATTGTGTCTACTTGTTTTTTTAAAGTGATACAAGCTGAGTCGTACAGTTCGCATCCGTAATCAAATATCGAGCGGATTAGACCTTTATATACCATGTATAAAATTTCGCTATTATTTCCCCATGTTGTTCCAGAGATACAACGCAGGAGATTTAATCTTTTACTGCATCTTTCTGTGATATAGTTTATATGTTTTTTCCAGGTGAGTCTGTGGTCTAACCACACTCCAAGAAAACAATATTCATTAAGCTGTTTTATTACTATATCTTGTATTTTTATTTCAGTTACACTATTTATTCTATTCGTAAAAACAATTACAGCAGATTTTGTTGGGGAGGGATATAATCCCCATTTCGAGCACCATGTGGATAGCTGGTTGATTGCTCTTTGAATTCTCTTTTCTGCGTATTGTAAATGTGGGTGGGAGTACCAAACCGTTATGTCGTCGGCGAATAGAGATATTTTGACTAAGGGGTCTTTGAGATCGATATCATTAAGCATGATATTAAAAAGAATAGGACTTATACTGCTGCCTTGTGGTATGCCGTTTTTTATTATGTAAGGGTCAGAGTATGAATCATCGATTCTGACTATGCATTGTCTATTCTCTAAAAAAGCTCGGGTCCATTTTAAGATGTTACCCCTAAATCCAATCTTATATAGTTTATATATTAGACCTTTTTTCCATAAAAGGTCATATGCCTTTTCCAGGTCCAGGAAAACTGCGGTTGTGTACTCTTTATTTATAAGACCTTTATGAATGTCTGTTTCTAATCTAATAAGATGGTCTTTCGTACTTCTGTTTTTTCTAAAACCTGATTGGAATGGGTTAAAAATATTTTCCTTTTCAAAATACCATGTTATTCTTTTTTTTATCATTTTTTCCATAATCTTGCATATTATAGACGTTAATGATATGGGCCGATATGAAGCGGGATCTGTTGGTTCTTTGCCTTTTTTGGGGATTGGGACCTGAATGGTAGTGTACCATTGGTTAGGAAAAGTTCCCCGTTCCCATATAGAGTTATAAATATGAAGAAGAAAGTTTGTTGCAACCTCTGGTAGATTTTGTACCATTATTTTTTTAATTCCGTCCTTGCCCGGGGCAGTATCGACCGGATTGCAGCGGGTATTGTTACACCATTGCGGACTTGGGTGACGAGATTCGGCATCATTCGGTATGCGGGACTGGAGTGCGGAGACTCCCCATTCGAGTGCGCCCCCTTGTGGCGAGTATTCGCTTGCATATCTAGGGAGGCCTGTGATGAATGCTCGAGTTGAAAAAAGCAGGGGGGTGACGAATCTTATCCAACAGTACACATGGATGACGAAACTTAATTAACTGAAAAATCGGTCATCACCTACATTACTCAATATACATACATTAATAGGAACGCATTCCTCACCCAAGCCCGCCCGCCCCCCTCTTTCTCTCTCATCCTTCATTTTTGTTCCGTATATGATTCATATGTTCATTATCTTATTCATAAGTAGTTTTGTCTTATATATATATATATATATATATATATATATATGGATTGTTTGTATTTTAAAAGGGCTGGAACGAAAACCAGTGCTGATTGGGCTAATTTCACCTTCCATAATTCATGTCATTCATATTTCTTTTTATTCATTTTCTTTGTTTCACACCTCTTTTATTTCTTTTATTTTCTTTCTTTTTCTTCTTCATTACACATAATCATAGTGTCTCGTGAGTGCATTTGGACAAGTGTTCTTTCTTGGGTATGTGGTGGCTCTGAAAAGAGCCGTTTGGGTAGGATGGGAAAGTTGGCGTGCAAATCACTTGGACTTTGCAGCCTTCTTTGCCGCAGGCTTCTTGGGCTTGGCAGTCTTGGGTTTCTTTGCGGCTGCCTTCTTGGGCGTCTTCTTTGGTGTTGATTTCTTGGCTGCTGGCTTCTTGGGTGCCTTCTTTGGAGTCTTCTTCTTCTCTTTCTTCTCAGTCGTTTTCTTTACTGGCTTCTTCGCTTTCTTGGGGGCTGCTTTGACTTTCTTTGCGGCGGCTGCCTTCTGCAGTTTCTCCTTCTTCGCTGCAGCCTTTTCCTTGGCCTTCTCACGTTGTGCTAGCAGTTTTGCCTTCTCCTTCTCCTTCTTGGCCTTCTCCGACGCCTGTGCCTTGGCCGCCTGCACATTCAGCTTGAAAGAACCCGAAGCTCCTTTCCCCTTCGTCTGAACTAGTTTGCCTTTCTCCACGCCAGACTTTAGGGCCCGCTTGATGAATAGCAACTGTCGGTCCATCTGCACATCGAAATTGGTAGCGATATACTTCTTTATTGCTTGCAGCGAGGAGCCATTGCGGTCCTTCAACTCGGTGATTGCTGTAGCAACCATCTCGGCAGCCGGTGGGTGGGCCGCCGGCTTCTTAGTAGTCACCTTCTTAGAGCTTTCCTTCTCAGCCATCTTGATATACGGTGCGTCGGGAGGTTAACAAAACGAATAACCATCGACTCGGCAACGCCATCCATATACGGCATTGTTGCGTACGTGGGAGGAGACAATCCCGGGTCGTCCGCCCCCATGACTGCATGCCAGTTTGTGTTTGTTTTAAGAAACTTTTCTCCCTTCTTTTCCATCCATACATGCTCTTATTCCACCATCCCCTTCTTCTTCTTCTTCTTCTTCTTCTTCTTCTTCTTCTTCTTCTTCTTCTTTCTCCGTCTTCTTCTCATCCTTCTTCTTCATCCTCTCCTACCATGTATAATGTACACAATCATTATATGAATTTGAAGGCAAAAATGAAATCAAAGGCAGATTTAATAGGTGGCGATAACAGCATTAACTCCAGATCGTCACCCCTCTTGAAACACAGTCACATTCATGGGAAATAGCATATTCATAGTTTCACATTAGAATGCCGACTAAAAAGATAATGTTTTACTCTGCATGGTCACCCTAATATCCGTATTAGTAACTGTAAATATATTGTTGATTAACCACCTTGCTTTTTCTTTTACTGCTCTATACACTTTTTAGTTCATAACATCTAAGGATGTTTATATTTATGTAATATAATATCACTCATTATATATATAACAATTATTAAGGCTTAGTTCATCTCAAGTGTATCGTTTTAAACTAAGAGAGAGAGAGAGAGAGAGAGAGAGAGAGAAAGAGAGTGGGGGAAGGGGATTCATAAATGAAACAATTCTTTCGTGAGTAATTGGTGGCCCTGATAAGGGCCGTTGAGGTTTCAAGATTTGCCGGGAGCAAACTCTAGCTTGATTTAGCAGTTTTCTTGGGAAGCAGCACGGCTTGGATGTTGGGCAGAACACCACCTTGAGCGATCGTCACCCCACCCAAAAGCTTGTTGAGTTCTTCATCATTACGCACAGCGAGTTGAAGGTGGCGTGGGATGATCCTAGATTTCTTGTTGTCGCGGGCAGCGTTGCCTGCGAGTTCCAAGATTTCGGCAGTGAGGTACTCTAGGACGGCAGCCATGTAGACAGGAGCTCCACCGCCGACCCTCTTTGCATAGTTGCCCTTTCGGAGAAACCGATGAACACGTCCCACTGGAAACTGGAGCCCTGCACGGGATGAGCGCGTCTTTGCCTTGGTGCGGGCCTTTCCACTCTTTCCTCTGCCAGACATGATGTTTTTGATGAGTTTAGAATAAATCGGAAGCGTAGTTCAGAACGTAACAGTGTTCGATGACTTGAATGGATGCCCAGCAGCGTTTTGGTGGCTATTTATACCTGGGGTTAGGATCGCAGTGACCGTCGGGGGGCATTGTGACTATTGTCCAATCAGCGGGTAGCTGACCGGATCTCCTTAAACTTGTTTCGCATCACTAGTGAATGGTGCCATCTCGCGGCGACTTATCCGTTTTCTCCACTGATTTCACAACTAGTACTCAATCAGATTGTATAGGGTTTCTTAATTGAATTAAAAAAAACCCATATCAATTCAAATGGATTGGGACGACAACGCCTGAAAATGTGATAAAAACACTGTACACTGCCCCTATTCCCAATAGTGTCAGGTTCTATGTTATATTTCAGAGATCGATCAATCAATCGCCTAAAAACTCTTTTCACAATTCACTCTAGCTTTGTCTTATTATGTGGCATACGTAACGTGATTTATATTATAGCTTTCATAGATTTATATTTGAATATTCCTTGCATTTTAATACCTAATTGTGTTCTACATTTTTAATACCTTATTGTGTTCTACATTTTTTATCATATCGTTCATCTGAATTATTTTCTACATTGGTATCATATCGTTCTTCTAAATTATGTTCTACATTGTTATCATATCGTTCATCGTTCTGCATTTTTATCATATCGTTCATCTAAAAAATGTTCTACAAATGTTTGTTTTTACTTCTTATAATAGCGTCGATTTTCATGCATCGTGTTCATTTTAGAAGTCAGTGATTCTTTCTTGGGGTTGTGGTGGCTCTGAAAAGAGCCGTTTGTGTATGCGGTGCATGGGCTACATGCTGTACCGATGGTTCTAGGCGCGTTCTCCGCGGATTCGACGGGCGAGCTGGATGTCTTTGGGCATGATGGTAACCCTCTTGGCGTGGATGGCACACAGGTTGGTATCCTCAAAGAGACCAACCAGGTATGCCTCGCTGGCTTCTTGAAGGGCCATCACAGCGGAACTCTGGAAACGTAGCTCTGTCTTGAAGTCCTGTGCAATCTCACGCACTAGACGCTGGAATGGCAGTTTTCGGATGAGAAGTTCGGTGCTCTTCTGGTAGCGGCGAATCTCTCTCAGGGCGACTGTGCCAGGCCTGTATCGATGAGGCTTCTTGACTCCTCCAGTGGCGGGGGCACTCTTTCTGGCAGCTTTGGTTGCCAGCTGCTTGCGGGGAGCCTTCCCTCCTGTAGATTTGCGAGCGGTCTGCTTGGTGCGTGCCATAGTTGCTTGAGAGACAGTAGGTAATTCGGTACTTCAAATACGAGTGACGGGATGAATGAGAACCACTGGCAATGTTCAGCTATTTATATGAGCTGCGAAGGATCCTGGTGCCGTCGCCCTACCTTTGTAAAGCTCTCTTGATTGGTCAACCGGGTTGTTCTTTTGTTTAGCGCCTGACGGGAAGGGGGGGGGGGGGCTTGGCGATGCCGTATGCGCAAAGTCAATAGAATGTGTCGAAAGGTGGCGCTACCACCGTTTTAAACATGGGTTACATTACATGGCAAGCCGGGAATTTGGCTCACGCACGCAGTGCATGGTGCCAAATAATTACGCATTCTAACAAATTATAATTTAAGATGTTTGACCGAGAGTCTGATCTTAAGAGGGCGGATGAGAGGGAGGCAGACAGGGAGTGAGGGGGGTGGATGGGTGGGGATGGATCATGGGAAAAGACACTATCAACTTAACCTGCATCTCGTCAACCTTTCGAGGAAGGATGCATATCAATTAGGACATGTTGCCATCTTGAATTATATTTCTTTTTTTTTATTTAATCGACTATTTTCGTCTTCCTTCCAACCATCATGACTACACGTTATGCCCTAGTCTAGATTTATAGAGTGAGATATATATATATATATATATGGCTAATATTGTTCCATATTATTGTGTAATCTTTATCATATCTTTTGCAATACTCATTATATTCATTATACACATTATTTATTTAATAAAAAAAAGCTACGCTACATTATTACGGATATCATTCTTTCTTGATTATTTGTGTGGCCCTGAAAAGGGCCGTTGTATGTCCAATTAGAGCAGGATATGACCTGTCTACTTGGAGGTAGTGTATTTCGTCACTGCCTTGGTACCCTCGCTCACAGCGTGCTTTGCCAGCTCTCCGGGGAGAATGAGGCGGACGGCGGTCTGAATCTCGCGACTGCTGATGGTTGACTTTTTGTTGTACTGAGCGAGGCGGGAAGATTCGCCGGCAATTCGCTCGAAGATGTCGTTGACGAAGCTGTTCATGATGATCATGGCCCGACTGGAGATGCCGGTATCTGGATGAACCTGCTTGAGGACTTTGTAGATGTAGATTCCATAACTCTCCTTCCTTTTCCTGTTCCTCTTCTTGCCACCGCTGGGCCGAGGGGCCTTGACTGCCTTCTTGGAGCCTTTCTTAGCAACTTGAGCTGTTGGAGCCATGATGAATTGAGGTTTTCTGGTCTGTAAAGATGCAGCGAAACGAGTATGTCAAGCAAATAATCTTTGGATACTGTGAATGACAAGCGAGAACCATTCCTTTTTATACACGGGGCCGGATCCGTATGCTGCGGTCCGTATCGTATGCAAATGAGCCTCGGTCTCGATCCTTTCATTGGGCTATAGGCGTCGCAGAATTAGTGCCTGTACCATCCCCTGCCTAAAGATGGCGACATAGTGACAACCCATACAGATCATATAGAATCTCTCTGCAATGTTCAATTCAATCCCCAAAGAATAAGAAATATGAAAAAGTTGAAGAAGACGATGATTTTGATGGGAATTAGTATATCCGAATATGGAACATGTCGAAACTTTTTATTCAAGACATACTTGCACAGGTTATGATCCACTCCTACTTTTTACATTATCTCGGAGATATATGATTATATAGTAGTAGTAGTAGTAGTAGTAGTAGTAGTGTCGCTCTATATTATAAAGAGCGAATTTATTTTTCATTTCTTCTCACACAATATAAACAATGACAGACAATAATAATAAACGTAATGATATAACAGAAATGAGCATTGAAATATCTTTGACATTGTAATTCAAAATTAGTTGGTTACAGCAAATGGAAAAAGAGAACCTATATAATATATCCAAAGCGCTGTATTAAGCGCTATACGATTACGTATCAGGTATTATCATTATGAACCATGAATGCGTTATCATTATGAAAACAACATGCATCTTTTATTTTTCATTTATCCATAACACATCTTTTATCACAGAGTATCGCAGGCTGTTTAGTAACTAGCATTTACATTTACTTTTGTAAATAAATCATAATTCTCTTTCTATACAATGTTCAATTTCAGTTGAAAACATACATAAGGACCCTCATACTACAAATGCCAATGTCTATACACTATTTTTAACTAAATTTCTTACTGCTTTCTGTTTCATAGTCTGCCTTTCTTTTGGAATAGACACACCCTTCTTGCCCAACCTAAATTTGCTTTCTGTTTCACGATTTGCCTTTCATCTGTCTATATCAATCACTATCGCCTCTTCTGGGAGGTATTTACAGCCGTTATATTCGTTTATTTACAGCCTTATATTAACGGCTTATTACTTCTTCTTCTTTCTTTACTTTCACGGTATTAACATACAACAGTATTCTTTCTTGATTATTTGGTGGCTCTGAAAAGAGCCGTTTGTTATTCTAGCCAGGAGAGAGAGAGGTCTGCTACACTTAGCCGCCGAAGCCGTACAATGTACGACCCTGCCTCTTCAGTGCATACACCACGTTCAAGGCTGTGACAGTCTTTCGCTTGGCGTGCTCGCAGTAGGTGACTGCATCACGGATGACATTCTCCAGGAAGACCTTCAGTACACCGCGTGTCTCTTCGTAGATGAGACCAGAGATCCTCTTGACACCTCCCCTTCTAGCAAGTCGACGGATTGCAGGCTTGGTGATGCCTTGGATGTTGTCTCGTAGAACCTTGCGATGACGTTTGGCACCACCCTTTCCGAGTCCCTTTCCTCCTTTTCCTCGACCTGACATGATGCTGATTGATAGTTGAGAGCGAGTTCTGTGTGATCCTGTAGACTGGGTATTACGCTAAGCGAATGATGCCTCGACCGGATTGCAGCGGGTATTGTTACACGATTGCGGACTTGGGTGACGAGATTCGGCATCATTCGGTATGCGGGACTGGAGTGCGGAGACTCCCCATTCGAGTGCGCCCCCTTGTGGCGAGTATTCGCTTGCATATCTAGGGAGGCCTGCGATGAATGCTCGAGTTGAAAAAAGCAGGGGGTGACGAATCTTATCCAACAGTACACATGGATGACGAAACTTAATTAACTGAAAAATCGGTCATCACCTACATTACTCAATAAACATACATTAATAGGAATGCATTCCTCACCCAAGCCCGCCCGCCCCCCTCTTTCTCTCTCATCCTTCATTTTTGTTTCGTATATGATTCATATGTTCATTATCTTATTCATAAGTAGTTTTGTCTTATATATATATATATATATATATATATATGGATTGTTTGTATTTTAAAAGGGCTGGAACGAAAACCAGTGCTGATTGGGCTAATTTCACCTTCCATAATTCATGTCATTCATATTTCTTTTTATTCATTTTCTTTGTTTCACACCTCTTTTATTTCTTTTATTTTCTTTCTTTTTCTTCTTCATTACACACATAATCATAGTGTCTCGTGAGTGCATTTGGACAAGTGTTCTTTCTTGGGTATGTGGTGGCTCTGAAAAGAGCCGTTTGGGTAGGATGGGAAAGTTGGCGTGCAAATCACTTGGACTTTGCAGCCTTCTTTGCCGCAGGCTTCTTGGGCTTGGCAGTCTTGGGTTTCTTTGCGGCTGCCTTCTTGGGCGTCTTCTTTGGTGTTGATTTCTTGGCTGCTGGCTTCTTGGGTGCCTTCTTTGGAGTCTTCTTCTTCTCTTTCTTCTCAGTCGTTTTCTTTACTGGCTTCTTCGCTTTCTTGGGGGCTGCTTTGACTTTCTTTGCGGCGGCTGCCTTCTGCAGTTTCTCCTTCTTCGCTGCAGCCTTTTCCTTGGCCTTCTCACGTTGTGCTAGCAGTTTTGCCTTCTCCTTCTCCTTCTTGGCCTTCTCCGACGCCTGTGCCTTGGCCGCCTGCACATTCAGCTTGAAAGAACCCGAAGCTCCTTTCCCCTTCGTCTGAACTAGTTTGCCTTTCTCCACGCCAGACTTTAGGGCCCGCTTGATGAATAGCAACTGTCGGTCCATCTGCACATCGAAATTGGTAGCGATATACTTCTTTATTGCTTGCAGCGAGGAGCCATTGCGGTCCTTCAACTCGGTGATTGCTGTAGCAACCATCTCGGCAGCCGGTGGGTGGGCCGCCGGCTTCTTAGTAGTCACCTTCTTAGAGCTTTCCTTCTCAGCCATCTTGATATACGGTGCGTCGGGAGGTTAACAAAACGAATAACCATCGACTCGGCAACGCCATCCATATACGGCATTGTTGCGTACGTGGGAGGAGACAATCCCGGGTCGTCCGCCCCCATGACTGCATGCCAGTTTGTGTTTGTTTTAAGAAACTTTTCTCCCTTCTTTTCCATCCATACATGCTCTTATTCCACCATCCCCTTCTTCTTCTTCTTCTTCTTCTTCTTCTTCTTCTTCTTCTTCTTCTTCTTTCTCCGTCTTCTTCTCATCCTTCTTCTTCATCCTCTCCTACCATGTATAATGTACACAATCATTATATGAATTTGAAGGCAAAAATGAAATCAAAGGCAGATTTAATAGGTGGCGATAACAGCATTAACTCCAGATCGTCACCCCTCTTGAAACACAGTCACATTCATGGGAAATAGCATATTCATAGTTTCACATTAGAATGCCGACTAAAAAGATAATGTTTTACTCTGCATGGTCACCCTAATATCCGTATTAGTAACTGTAAATATATTGTTGATTAACCACCTTGCTTTTTCTTTTACTGCTCTATACACTTTTTAGTTCATAACATCTAAGGATGTTTATATTTATGTAATATAATATCACTCATTATATATATAACAATTATTAAGGCTTAGTTCATCTCAAGTGTATCGTTTTAAACTAAGAGAGAGAGAGAGAGAGAGAGAGAGAGAGAGAGAAAGAGAGTGGGGGAAGGGGATTCATAAATGAAACAATTCTTTCGTGAGTAATTGGTGGCCCTGATAAGGGCCGTTGAGGTTTCAAGATTTGCCGGGAGCAAACTCTAGCTTGATTTAGCAGTTTTCTTGGGAAGCAGCACGGCTTGGATGTTGGGCAGAACACCACCTTGAGCGATCGTCACCCCACCCAAAAGCTTGTTGAGTTCTTCATCATTACGCACAGCGAGTTGAAGGTGGCGTGGGATGATCCTAGATTTCTTGTTGTCGCGGGCAGCGTTGCCTGCGAGTTCCAAGATTTCGGCAGTGAGGTACTCTAGGACGGCAGCCATGTAGACAGGAGCTCCACCGCCGACCCTCTTTGCATAGTTGCCCTTTCGGAGAAACCGATGAACACGTCCCACTGGAAACTGGAGCCCTGCACGGGATGAGCGCGTCTTTGCCTTGGTGCGGGCCTTTCCACTCTTTCCTCTGCCAGACATGATGTTTTTGATGAGTTTAGAATAAATCGGAAGCGTAGTTCAGAACGTAACAGTGTTCGATGACTTGAATGGATGCCCAGCAGCGTTTTGGTGGCTATTTATACCTGGGGTTAGGATCGCAGTGACCGTCGGGGGGCATTGTGACTATTGTCCAATCAGCGGGTAGCTGACCGGATCTCCTTAAACTTGTTTCGCATCACTAGTGAATGGTGCCATCTCGCGGCGACTTATCCGTTTTCTCCACTGATTTCACAACTAGTACTCAATCAGATTGTATAGGGTTTCTTAATTGAATTAAAAAAAACCCATATCAATTCAAATGGATTGGGACGACAACGCCTGAAAATGTGATAAAAACACTGTACACTGCCCCTATTCCCAATAGTGTCAGGTTCTATGTTATATTTCAGAGATCGATCAATCAATCGCCTAAAAACTCTTTTCACAATTCACTCTAGCTTTGTCTTATTATGTGGCATACGTAACGTGATTTATATCATAGCTTTCATAGATTTATATTTGAATATTCCTTGCATTTTAATACCTAATTGTGTTCTACATTTTTAATACCTTATTGTGTTCTACATTTTTTATCATATCGTTCATCTGAATTATTTTCTACATTGGTATCATATCGTTCTTCTAAATTATGTTCTACATTGTTATCATATCGTTCATCGTTCTGCATTTTTATCATATCGTTCATCTAAAAAATGTTCTACAAATGTTTGTTTTTACTTCTTATAATAGCGTCGATTTTCATGCATCGTGTTCATTTTAGAAGTCAGTGATTCTTTCTTGGGGTTGTGGTGGCTCTGAAAAGAGCCGTTTGTGTATGCGGTGCATGGGCTACATGCTGTACCGATGGTTCTAGGCGCGTTCTCCGCGGATTCGACGGGCGAGCTGGATGTCTTTGGGCATGATGGTAACCCTCTTGGCGTGGATGGCACACAGGTTGGTATCCTCAAAGAGACCAACCAGGTATGCCTCGCTGGCTTCTTGAAGGGCCATCACAGCGGAACTCTGGAAACGTAGCTCTGTCTTGAAGTCCTGTGCAATCTCACGCACTAGACGCTGGAATGGCAGTTTTCGGATGAGAAGTTCGGTGCTCTTCTGGTAGCGGCGAATCTCTCTCAGGGCGACTGTGCCAGGCCTGTATCGATGAGGCTTCTTGACTCCTCCAGTGGCGGGGGCACTCTTTCTGGCAGCTTTGGTTGCCAGCTGCTTGCGGGGAGCCTTCCCTCCTGTAGATTTGCGAGCGGTCTGCTTGGTGCGTGCCATAGTTGCTTGAGAGACAGTAGGTAATTCGGTACTTCAAATACGAGTGACGGGATGAATGAGAACCACTGGCAATGTTCAGCTATTTATATGAGCTGCGAAGGATCCTGGTGCCGTCGCCCTACCTTTGTAAAGCTCTCTTGATTGGTCAACCGGGTTGTTCTTTTGTTTAGCGCCTGACGGGAAGGGGGGGCTTGGCGATGCCGTATGCGCAAAGTCAATAGAATGTGTCGAAAGGTGGCGCTACCACCGTTTTAAACATGGGTTACATTACATGGCAAGCCGGGAATTTGGCTCACGCACGCAGTGCATGGTGCCAAATAATTACGCATTCTAACAAATTATAATTTAAGATGTTTGACCGAGAGTCTGATCTTAAGAGGGCGGATGAGAGGGAGGCAGACAGGGAGTGAGGGGGGTGGATGGGTGGGGATGGATCATGGGAAAAGACACTATCAACTTAACCTGCATCTCGTCAACCTTTCGAGGAAGGATGCATATCAATTAGGACATGTTGCCATCTTGAATTATATTTCTTTTTTTTTATTTAATCGACTATTTTCGTCTTCCTTCCAACCATCATGACTACACGTTATGCCCTAGTCTAGATTTATAGAGTGAGATATATATATATATATATATGGCTAATATTGTTCCATATTATTGTGTAATCTTTATCATATCTTTTGCAATACTCATTATATTCATTATACACATTATTTATTTAATAAAAAAAAGCTACGCTACATTATTACGGATATCATTCTTTCTTGATTATTTGTGTGGCCCTGAAAAGGGCCGTTGTATGTCCAATTAGAGCAGGATATGACCTGTCTACTTGGAGGTAGTGTATTTCGTCACTGCCTTGGTACCCTCGCTCACAGCGTGCTTTGCCAGCTCTCCGGGGAGAATGAGGCGGACGGCGGTCTGAATCTCGCGACTGCTGATGGTTGACTTTTTGTTGTACTGAGCGAGGCGGGAAGATTCGCCGGCAATTCGCTCGAAGATGTCGTTGACGAAGCTGTTCATGATGATCATGGCCCGACTGGAGATGCCGGTATCTGGATGAACCTGCTTGAGGACTTTGTAGATGTAGATTCCATAACTCTCCTTCCTTTTCCTGTTCCTCTTCTTGCCACCGCTGGGCCGAGGGGCCTTGACTGCCTTCTTGGAGCCTTTCTTAGCAACTTGAGCTGTTGGAGCCATGATGAATTGAGGTTTTCTGGTCTGTAAAGATGCAGCGAAACGAGTATGTCAAGCAAATAATCTTTGGATACTGTGAATGACAAGCGAGAACCATTCCTTTTTATACACGGGGCCGGATCCGTATGCTGCGGTCCGTATCGTATGCAAATGAGCCTCGGTCTCGATCCTTTCATTGGGCTATAGGCGTCGCAGAATTAGTGCCTGTACCATCCCCTGCCTAAAGATGGCGACATAGTGACAACCCATACAGATCATATAGAATCTCTCTGCAATGTTCAATTCAATCCCCAAAGAATAAGAAATATGAAAAAGTTGAAGAAGACGATGATTTTGATGGGAATTAGTATATCCGAATATGGAACATGTCGAAACTTTTTATTCAAGACATACTTGCACAGGTTATGATCCACTCCTACTTTTTACATTATCTCGGAGATATATGATTATATAGTAGTAGTAGTAGTAGTAGTAGTAGTAGTGTCGCTCTATATTATAAAGAGCGAATTTATTTTTCATTTCTTCTCACACAATATAAACAATGACAGACAATAATAATAAACGTAATGATATAACAGAAATGAGCATTGAAATATCTTTGACATTGTAATTCAAAATTAGTTGGTTACAGCAAATGGAAAAAGAGAACCTATATAATATATCCAAAGCGCTGTATTAAGCGCTATACGATTACGTATCAGGTATTATCATTATGAACCATGAATGCGTTATCATTATGAAAACAACATGCATCTTTTATTTTTCATTTATCCATAACACATCTTTTATCACAGAGTATCGCAGGCTGTTTAGTAACTAGCATTTACATTTACTTTTGTAAATAAATCATAATTCTCTTTCTATACAATGTTCAATTTCAGTTGAAAACATACATAAGGACCCTCATACTACAAATGCCAATGTCTATACACTATTTTTAACTAAATTTCTTACTGCTTTCTGTTTCATAGTCTGCCTTTCTTTTGGAATAGACACACCCTTCTTGCCCAACCTAAATTTGCTTTCTGTTTCACGATTTGCCTTTCATCTGTCTATATCAATCACTATCGCCTCTTCTGGGAGGTATTTACAGCCGTTATATTCGTTTATTTACAGCCTTATATTAACGGCTTATTACTTCTTCTTCTTTCTTTACTTTCACGGTATTAACATACAACAGTATTCTTTCTTGATTATTTGGTGGCTCTGAAAAGAGCCGTTTGTTATTCTAGCCAGGAGAGAGAGAGGTCTGCTACACTTAGCCGCCGAAGCCGTACAATGTACGACCCTGCCTCTTCAGTGCATACACCACGTCCATGGCTGTGACAGTCTTTCGCTTGGCGTGCTCGCAGTAGGTGACTGCATCACGGATGACATTCTCCAGGAAGACCTTCAGTACACCGCGTGTCTCTTCGTAGATGAGACCAGAGATCCTCTTGACACCTCCCCTTCTAGCAAGTCGACGGATTGCAGGCTTGGTGATGCCTTGGATGTTGTCTCGTAGAACCTTGCGATGACGTTTGGCACCACCCTTTCCGAGTCCCTTTCCTCCTTTTCCTCGACCTGACATGATGCTGATTGATAGTTGAGAGCGAGTTCTGTGTGATCCTGTAGACTGGGTATTACGCTAAGCGAATGATGGCTCGATTTTTTTTTTTTTTTTTTGGATTAGGTTTTAAGGCAATTCAGTCAAAATTGACTATTTATGCCTCTCGCGCTGTGCTTGGATTTTGAAAAAAATACTGATTCATATACCTATTTATATAAAGATATACTCATGAAAAGACACACATACAGATAAGTGTTTACCTTTTTAACTAAATATACATACACTTTTGTACTGTCTAGTTTGTTTCATTTATTAATTTCATTATAAAATAGTTTTTCTTCTTTTTTTTTTTCCTTTCTTGTATTGACTTGTTTATTTTTAAATACTACTAATATGTATTTGATACACAAAAAGTTTTTCTTGAATTCCAATCGTCTATTTCCCTCTACTCGTAAACTATCTTTTAATAGAAATCTAAAAAAAGTGGCGTAAACATGGAGGAAATTAATATGAAGGCACTCATGCGTTCTATGGGCACACAGGAAAGGATATGAACATGATATAATGTGATATAATGTGAAATGCTCTATACTGTTAAGGTCTGGTTTTGTAATGCTTTATTTTACATCATTGTAAATCTTGTTTAGAGAGCTCGGCAACGGCGAGCCTGCCAGTCCGGGTCACTCCCTCGCCAAGATCCAAGACACCCATGGCCGCTTAATCTTGCGGGAAGCCGCGAAGAGGGAAACCATCACACCCTGTGTAGACGTTAAGTCTCACACTCGGAGAACGACGGGGGCTCCCTCAACCGTTGACCGGCGGGGTTGCTAATGCCAACCACCCCCGGCCCCAGCTACCAGGCCGCCGTGCTTGTCATCTAACACAAGTGAGTCAATGAATTTTAGTGAGGGTAGAACATATTTGTGGTAATAGCATTCTGTGTGTACATCAGTTTGTTGTGTTAACGTAATTAGAGGAATGTAATCATGCTAAATGCCTCCGCTGTGTGCTCTTACATGATTTTGTGCTCTATTTCTTACTTCATTCGTGTATTTACCTCTAGTTTACTAGGGGAAACAGACATATGGAGATTAAAGTTAATCTTATAATTGGATTTCTTAATTCTTCCATTACAATATCCGAAAAAAAGTTATAATAATGAATTTTATGTTTATAAAAAGGAATCTCATATGCTAAACAGTATTGAAACATATCATATTTTTCTTTCTACTTTCTATTTACCGTATAATATGAATATAAATGTTTTCCAGAGATTCTCTACGTGTTTAGTTTCTAAAATTCATAAGGATTCACATCCTTTTATACAAATGTAAATATATCCATTTCATTTATATTAAACCACATTTTATAACATCACTTCCTATGTCTATTAGAGTTGGGTTTGTTCCCAATATTGGGTGGTAACTTATAATTGATTTGAAAATATCTGAAAAAAATATTAAAGTTGATAACATTTTGCGTGGGGAAATGTACTTTTCCCCTATTTGATTAAATTGAAACATAGATTCGGCTAGGTGGCACATCGCGATCCACCAGCCCCCTAACCACGCACCATCTTACCTGCTGCCAAGGTACATTTTGACAGCTTTTCGGGGGAGGGGGACACTCCCCCTAGGTCACTCCAGTGCGGACCTGTGGTGCCCGGGCCACCTAACTTACTAATATGGTTCCCACAAAGGGAGAATTCCGAAGATAGGTAAAACAAAAGAAAAATAAAAAAATTGTCCATATATAAGAGTATCAACATTTAGAAGATATTCCTTGTAATGGTATTTTGGGTGGAGTAACAGTTTTGACAGATATCAATTATTTAAGTTGTTACCTTTTTTTTTACTTTCTAGACTGTGATGTTAATAATAATAATAATAATAAAAAGAAAACGTGTTTGAAATTTGGGATATATATAGGTATTCTTTCGAATTATTTTATGTGCAATTAGAACTACGTAAATCGTTTTGATTTTCTGACAAATGTCAGTAAAGCCTGTATATTATTTTCGCTATTAAGTAGTTCACTGATATGATAGGGTTTCTTTATCCCTTGGACCATAGGCCTTCTTAATTGCTCATATCTCTTACATTCAAATATATAATGATGAATAGTTTCGAGTACATTACAATATGAACATTTTCCATCGTCGTGTTTCTTTAATTCATGTAGATACACATTTAACGGACATTTTCCTAATCTAAATTGGTGGAGGGTTGTCTCATCTTTTCTATTTAGGTTTTTAGGAAAATAAAAATTGTTGACTTTATTTTGTATAACATATAGATATCTACCATTGGTGGAGATGTCCCATATGCGTTGCCAATCTTGTATACATTCGTATTTGTTGTCATGTTCATGTTCTTTTCTATTTTTGGGGATATCAAAATCAATACATTTTCTTTTGGTTGCTTTGTTGGCTAGTTGGTCAACTATTTCGTTCCCGTGTAATCCGATATGGGATGGTATCCATTCGAAATACACGTGTATTCTTTTTCTTTCTAGATGTTTAAGTAAATATAATATTTCCAGAACAAGACTTTGTTCATATTTATAACTACTAATAGCTTGTAGGGCTGATAATGAATCGGATAAGATAACTACATTTAAAGATATCAAATTGTCTAGCCATTCTAAGGCTAATATAATGGCTGTTAACTCTGCCCTAGCTATACTTATTGGGGATATTTTAGCATATTTTTTTATGTTCAATTCTGGGATATAAAAAGCAGCACCTGTGCTTTCATCACTTTGTTTTGATCCGTCGGTATAGATTTGTAGGTGGTCTGCATATAAGGTAGATATTACTTCTAAGGAACAATCCTTTAAATCATGATGATTGTTACTTTTTTTGTTCATTTTAGTGTGAACTATGAAGGATACCCGTGGGGTTGGGAGGTGCCAAAATGGGTATTTTGATTGACAGCTATTCCATTTTTCAATTTTCATACTTGTGTTGGCTTTTATTCTTTTAATAAAAGGTCCTTCTCCAGGTTTCCACTGACATTGTTCGAATTGCCAACACGTTATTAAGATTTCTTTAGTTGGATGATTATCGTTACAAAAATTGAGATATATAAAATAGTTGTTTAACAACTTTTTCCTCCTCAAACTCAGGGGCATTTCTCCGCATTCCACTAGCATAGCGTCTAGAGACGTTAGTTTTAAAGCTCCTGTTATAATTTTAAGAGCTTTGTATTGTATTGTGTCTACTTGTTTTTTTAAAGTGATACAAGCTGAGTCGTACAGTTCGCATCCGTAATCAAATATCGAGCGGATTAGACCTTTATATACCATGTATAAAATTTCGCTATTATTTCCCCATGTTGTTCCAGAGATACAACGCAGGAGATTTAATCTTTTACTGCATCTTTCTGTGATATAGTTTATATGTTTTTTCCAGGTGAGTCTGTGGTCTAACCACACTCCAAGAAAACAATATTCATTAAGCTGTTTTATTACTATATCTTGTATTTTTATTTCAGTTACACTATTTATTCTATTCGTAAAAACAATTACAGCAGATTTTGTTGGGGAGGGATATAATCCCCATTTCGAGCACCATGTGGATAGCTGGTTGATTGCTCTTTGAATTCTCTTTTCTGCGTATTGTAAATGTGGGTGGGAGTACCAAACCGTTATGTCGTCGGCGAATAGAGATATTTTGACTAAGGGGTCTTTGAGATCGATATCATTAAGCATGATATTAAAAAGAATAGGACTTATACTGCTGCCTTGTGGTATGCCGTTTTTTATTATGTAAGGGTCAGAGTATGAATCATCGATTCTGACTATGCATTGTCTATTCTCTAAAAAAGCTCGGGTCCATTTTAAGATGTTACCCCTAAATCCAATCTTATATAGTTTATATATTAGACCTTTTTTCCATAAAAGGTCATATGCCTTTTCCAGGTCCAGGAAAACTGCGGTTGTGTACTCTTTATTTATAAGACCTTTATGAATGTCTGTTTCTAATCTAATAAGATGGTCTTTCGTACTTCTGTTTTTTCTAAAACCTGATTGGAATGGGTTAAAAATATTTTCCTTTTCAAAATACCATGTTATTCTTTTTTTTATCATTTTTTCCATAATCTTGCATATTATAGACGTTAATGATATGGGCCGATATGAAGCGGGATCTGTTGGTTCTTTGCCTTTTTTGGGGATTGGGACCTGAATGGTAGTGTACCATTGGTTAGGAAAAGTTCCCCGTTCCCATATAGAGTTATAAATATGAAGAAGAAAGTTTGTTGCAACCTCTGGTAGATTTTGTACCATTATTTTTTTAATTCCGTCCTTGCCCGGGGCAGTATCGACCGGATTGCAGCGGGTATTGTTACACCATTGCGGACTTGGGTGACGAGATTCGGCATCATTCGGTATGCGGGACTGGAGTGCGGAGACTCCCCATTCGAGTGCGCCCCCTTGTGGCGAGTATTCGCTTGCATATCTAGGGAGGCCTGTGATGAATGCTCGAGTTGAAAAAAGCATGGGGGTGACGAATCTTATCCAACAGTACACATGGATGACGAAACTTAATTAACTGAAAAATCGGTCATCACCTACATTACTCAATATACATACATTAATAGGAACGCATTCCTCACCCAAGCCCGCCCGCCCCCCTCTTTCTCTCTCATCCTTCATTTTTGTTCCGTATATGATTCATATGTTCATTATCTTATTCATAAGTAGTTTTGTCTTATATATATATATATATATATATATATATATATGGATTGTTTGTATTTTAAAAGGGCTGGAACGAAAACCAGTGCTGATTGGGCTAATTTCACCTTCCATAATTCATGTCATTCATATTTCTTTTTATTCATTTTCTTTGTTTCACACCTCTTTTATTTCTTTTATTTTCTTTCTTTTTCTTCTTCATTACACATAATCATAGTGTCTCGTGAGTGCATTTGGACAAGTGTTCTTTCTTGGGTATGTGGTGGCTCTGAAAAGAGCCGTTTGGGTAGGATGGGAAAGTTGGCGTGCAAATCACTTGGACTTTGCAGCCTTCTTTGCCGCAGGCTTCTTGGGCTTGGCAGTCTTGGGTTTCTTTGCGGCTGCCTTCTTGGGCGTCTTCTTTGGTGTTGATTTCTTGGCTGCTGGCTTCTTGGGTGCCTTCTTTGGAGTCTTCTTCTTCTCTTTCTTCTCAGTCGTTTTCTTTACTGGCTTCTTCGCTTTCTTGGGGGCTGCTTTGACTTTCTTTGCGGCGGCTGCCTTCTGCAGTTTCTCCTTCTTCGCTGCAGCCTTTTCCTTGGCCTTCTCACGTTGTGCTAGCAGTTTTGCCTTCTCCTTCTCCTTCTTGGCCTTCTCCGACGCCTGTGCCTTGGCCGCCTGCACATTCAGCTTGAAAGAACCCGAAGCTCCTTTCCCCTTCGTCTGAACTAGTTTGCCTTTCTCCACGCCAGACTTTAGGGCCCGCTTGATGAATAGCAACTGTCGGTCCATCTGCACATCGAAATTGGTAGCGATATACTTCTTTATTGCTTGCAGCGAGGAGCCATTGCGGTCCTTCAACTCGGTGATTGCTGTAGCAACCATCTCGGCAGCCGGTGGGTGGGCCGCCGGCTTCTTAGTAGTCACCTTCTTAGAGCTTTCCTTCTCAGCCATCTTGATATACGGTGCGTCGGGAGGTTAACAAAACGAATAACCATCGACTCGGCAACGCCATCCATATACGGCATTGTTGCGTACGTGGGAGGAGACAATCCCGGGTCGTCCGCCCCCATGACTGCATGCCAGTTTGTGTTTGTTTTAAGAAACTTTTCTCCCTTCTTTTCCATCCATACATGCTCTTATTCCACCATCCCCTTCTTCTTCTTCTTCTTCTTCTTCTTCTTCTTCTTCTTCTTCTTCTTTCTCCGTCTTCTTCTCATCCTTCTTCTTCATCCTCTCCTACCATGTATAATGTACACAATCATTATATGAATTTGAAGGCAAAAATGAAATCAAAGGCAGATTTAATAGGTGGCGATAACAGCATTAACTCCAGATCGTCACCCCTCTTGAAACACAGTCACATTCATGGGAAATAGCATATTCATAGTTTCACATTAGAATGCCGACTAAAAAGATAATGTTTTACTCTGCATGGTCACCCTAATATCCGTATTAGTAACTGTAAATATATTGTTGATTAACCACCTTGCTTTTTCTTTTACTGCTCTATACACTTTTTAGTTCATAACATCTAAGGATGTTTATATTTATGTAATATAATATCACTCATTATATATATAACAATTATTAAGGCTTAGTTCATCTCAAGTGTATCGTTTTAAACTAAGAGAGAGAGAGAGAGAGAGAGAGAGAGAGAAAGAGAGTGGGGGAAGGGGATTCATAAATGAAACAATTCTTTCGTGAGTAATTGGTGGCCCTGATAAGGGCCGTTGAGGTTTCAAGATTTGCCGGGAGCAAACTCTAGCTTGATTTAGCAGTTTTCTTGGGAAGCAGCACGGCTTGGATGTTGGGCAGAACACCACCTTGAGCGATCGTCACCCCACCCAAAAGCTTGTTGAGTTCTTCATCATTACGCACAGCGAGTTGAAGGTGGCGTGGGATGATCCTAGATTTCTTGTTGTCGCGGGCAGCGTTGCCTGCGAGTTCCAAGATTTCGGCAGTGAGGTACTCTAGGACGGCAGCCATGTAGACAGGAGCTCCACCGCCGACCCTCTTTGCATAGTTGCCCTTTCGGAGAAACCGATGAACACGTCCCACTGGAAACTGGAGCCCTGCACGGGATGAGCGCGTCTTTGCCTTGGTGCGGGCCTTTCCACTCTTTCCTCTGCCAGACATGATGTTTTTGATGAGTTTAGAATAAATCGGAAGCGTAGTTCAGAACGTAACAGTGTTCGATGACTTGAATGGATGCCCAGCAGCGTTTTGGTGGCTATTTATACCTGGGGTTAGGATCGCAGTGACCGTCGGGGGGCATTGTGACTATTGTCCAATCAGCGGGTAGCTGACCGGATCTCCTTAAACTTGTTTCGCATCACTAGTGAATGGTGCCATCTCGCGGCGACTTATCCGTTTTCTCCACTGATTTCACAACTAGTACTCAATCAGATTGTATAGGGTTTCTTAATTGAATTAAAAAAAACCCATATCAATTCAAATGGATTGGGACGACAACGCCTGAAAATGTGATAAAAACACTGTACACTGCCCCTATTCCCAATAGTGTCAGGTTCTATGTTATATTTCAGAGATCGATCAATCAATCGCCTAAAAACTCTTTTCACAATTCACTCTAGCTTTGTCTTATTATGTGGCATACGTAACGTGATTTATATTATAGCTTTCATAGATTTATATTTGAATATTCCTTGCATTTTAATACCTAATTGTGTTCTACATTTTTAATACCTTATTGTGTTCTACATTTTTTATCATATCGTTCATCTGAATTATTTTCTACATTGGTATCATATCGTTCTTCTAAATTATGTTCTACATTGTTATCATATCGTTCATCGTTCTGCATTTTTATCATATCGTTCATCTAAAAAATGTTCTACAAATGTTTGTTTTTACTTCTTATAATAGCGTCGATTTTCATGCATCGTGTTCATTTTAGAAGTCAGTGATTCTTTCTTGGGGTTGTGGTGGCTCTGAAAAGAGCCGTTTGTGTATGCGGTGCATGGGCTACATGCTGTACCGATGGTTCTAGGCGCGTTCTCCGCGGATTCGACGGGCGAGCTGGATGTCTTTGGGCATGATGGTAACCCTCTTGGCGTGGATGGCACACAGGTTGGTATCCTCAAAGAGACCAACCAGGTATGCCTCGCTGGCTTCTTGAAGGGCCATCACAGCGGAACTCTGGAAACGTAGCTCTGTCTTGAAGTCCTGTGCAATCTCACGCACTAGACGCTGGAATGGCAGTTTTCGGATGAGAAGTTCGGTGCTCTTCTGGTAGCGGCGAATCTCTCTCAGGGCGACTGTGCCAGGCCTGTATCGATGAGGCTTCTTGACTCCTCCAGTGGCGGGGGCACTCTTTCTGGCAGCTTTGGTTGCCAGCTGCTTGCGGGGAGCCTTCCCTCCTGTAGATTTGCGAGCGGTCTGCTTGGTGCGTGCCATAGTTGCTTGAGAGACAGTAGGTAATTCGGTACTTCAAATACGAGTGACGGGATGAATGAGAACCACTGGCAATGTTCAGCTATTTATATGAGCTGCGAAGGATCCTGGTGCCGTCGCCCTACCTTTGTAAAGCTCTCTTGATTGGTCAACCGGGTTGTTCTTTTGTTTAGCGCCTGACGGGAAGGGGGGGGGGGGGCTTGGCGATGCCGTATGCGCAAAGTCAATAGAATGTGTCGAAAGGTGGCGCTACCACCGTTTTAAACATGGGTTACATTACATGGCAAGCCGGGAATTTGGCTCACGCACGCAGTGCATGGTGCCAAATAATTACGCATTCTAACAAATTATAATTTAAGATGTTTGACCGAGAGTCTGATCTTAAGAGGGCGGATGAGAGGGAGGCAGACAGGGAGTGAGGGGGGTGGATGGGTGGGGATGGATCATGGGAAAAGACACTATCAACTTAACCTGCATCTCGTCAACCTTTCGAGGAAGGATGCATATCAATTAGGACATGTTGCCATCTTGAATTATATTTCTTTTTTTTTATTTAATCGACTATTTTCGTCTTCCTTCCAACCATCATGACTACACGTTATGCCCTAGTCTAGATTTATAGAGTGAGATATATATATATATATATATGGCTAATATTGTTCCATATTATTGTGTAATCTTTATCATATCTTTTGCAATACTCATTATATTCATTATACACATTATTTATTTAATAAAAAAAAGCTACGCTACATTATTACGGATATCATTCTTTCTTGATTATTTGTGTGGCCCTGAAAAGGGCCGTTGTATGTCCAATTAGAGCAGGATATGACCTGTCTACTTGGAGGTAGTGTATTTCGTCACTGCCTTGGTACCCTCGCTCACAGCGTGCTTTGCCAGCTCTCCGGGGAGAATGAGGCGGACGGCGGTCTGAATCTCGCGACTGCTGATGGTTGACTTTTTGTTGTACTGAGCGAGGCGGGAAGATTCGCCGGCAATTCGCTCGAAGATGTCGTTGACGAAGCTGTTCATGATGATCATGGCCCGACTGGAGATGCCGGTATCTGGATGAACCTGCTTGAGGACTTTGTAGATGTAGATTCCATAACTCTCCTTCCTTTTCCTGTTCCTCTTCTTGCCACCGCTGGGCCGAGGGGCCTTGACTGCCTTCTTGGAGCCTTTCTTAGCAACTTGAGCTGTTGGAGCCATGATGAATTGAGGTTTTCTGGTCTGTAAAGATGCAGCGAAACGAGTATGTCAAGCAAATAATCTTTGGATACTGTGAATGACAAGCGAGAACCATTCCTTTTTATACACGGGGCCGGATCCGTATGCTGCGGTCCGTATCGTATGCAAATGAGCCTCGGTCTCGATCCTTTCATTGGGCTATAGGCGTCGCAGAATTAGTGCCTGTACCATCCCCTGCCTAAAGATGGCGACATAGTGACAACCCATACAGATCATATAGAATCTCTCTGCAATGTTCAATTCAATCCCCAAAGAATAAGAAATATGAAAAAGTTGAAGAAGACGATGATTTTGATGGGAATTAGTATATCCGAATATGGAACATGTCGAAACTTTTTATTCAAGACATACTTGCACAGGTTATGATCCACTCCTACTTTTTACATTATCTCGGAGATATATGATTATATAGTAGTAGTAGTAGTAGTAGTAGTAGTAGTGTCGCTCTATATTATAAAGAGCGAATTTATTTTTCATTTCTTCTCACACAATATAAACAATGACAGACAATAATAATAAACGTAATGATATAACAGAAATGAGCATTGAAATATCTTTGACATTGTAATTCAAAATTAGTTGGTTACAGCAAATGGAAAAAGAGAACCTATATAATATATCCAAAGCGCTGTATTAAGCGCTATACGATTACGTATCAGGTATTATCATTATGAACCATGAATGCGTTATCATTATGAAAACAACATGCATCTTTTATTTTTCATTTATCCATAACACATCTTTTATCACAGAGTATCGCAGGCTGTTTAGTAACTAGCATTTACATTTACTTTTGTAAATAAATCATAATTCTCTTTCTATACAATGTTCAATTTCAGTTGAAAACATACATAAGGACCCTCATACTACAAATGCCAATGTCTATACACTATTTTTAACTAAATTTCTTACTGCTTTCTGTTTCATAGTC
The DNA here is from genome assembly GCA_035222895.1 of Strongylocentrotus droebachiensis. Classification (NCBI taxonomy): domain Eukaryota; kingdom Metazoa; phylum Echinodermata; class Echinoidea; order Camarodonta; family Strongylocentrotidae; genus Strongylocentrotus; species Strongylocentrotus droebachiensis. Next base: position 71,086 of record JAVYIG010008383.1, read on the forward strand.
TGCCTTTCTTTTGGAATAGACACACCCTTCTTGCCCAACCTAAATTTGCTTTCTGTTTCACGATTTGCCTTTCATCTGTCTATATCAATCACTATCGCCTCTTCTGGGAGGTATTTACAGCCGTTATATTCGTTTATTTACAGCCTTATATTAACGGCTTATTACTTCTTCTTCTTTCTTTACTTTCACGGTATTAACATACAACAGTATTCTTTCTTGATTATTTGGTGGCTCTGAAAAGAGCCGTTTGTTATTCTAGCCAGGAGAGAGAGAGGTCTGCTACACTTAGCCGCCGAAGCCGTACAATGTACGACCCTGCCTCTTCAGTGCATACACCACGTTCAAGGCTGTGACAGTCTTTCGCTTGGCGTGCTCGCAGTAGGTGACTGCATCACGGATGACATTCTCCAGGAAGACCTTCAGTACACCGCGTGTCTCTTCGTAGATGAGACCAGAGATCCTCTTGACACCTCCCCTTCTAGCAAGTCGACGGATTGCAGGCTTGGTGATGCCTTGGATGTTGTCTCGTAGAACCTTGCGATGACGTTTGGCACCACCCTTTCCGAGTCCCTTTCCTCCTTTTCCTCGACCTGACATGATGCTGATTGATAGTTGAGAGCGAGTTCTGTGTGATCCTGTAGACTGGGTATTACGCTAAGCGAATGATGCCTCGACCGGATTGCAGCGGGTATTGTTACACGATTGCGGACTTGGGTGACGAGATTCGGCATCATTCGGTATGCGGGACTGGAGTGCGGAGACTCCCCATTCGAGTGCGCCCCCTTGTGGCGAGTATTCGCTTGCATATCTAGGGAGGCCTGCGATGAATGCTCGAGTTGAAAAAAGCAGGGGGTGACGAATCTTATCCAACAGTACACATGGATGACGAAACTTAATTAACTGAAAAATCGGTCATCACCTACATTACTCAATAAACATACATTAATAGGAATGCATTCCTCACCCAAGCCCGCCCGCCCCCCTCTTTCTCTCTCATCCTTCATTTTTGTTTCGTATATGATTCATATGTTCATTATCTTATTCATAAGTAGTTTTGTCTTATATATATATATATATATATATATATATGGATTGTTTGTATTTTAAAAGGGCTGGAACGAAAACCAGTGCTGATTGGGCTAATTTCACCTTCCATAATTCATGTCATTCATATTTCTTTTTATTCATTTTCTTTGTTTCACACCTCTTTTATTTCTTTTATTTTCTTTCTTTTTCTTCTTCATTACACACATAATCATAGTGTCTCGTGAGTGCATTTGGACAAGTGTTCTTTCTTGGGTATGTGGTGGCTCTGAAAAGAGCCGTTTGGGTAGGATGGGAAAGTTGGCGTGCAAATCACTTGGACTTTGCAGCCTTCTTTGCCGCAGGCTTCTTGGGCTTGGCAGTCTTGGGTTTCTTTGCGGCTGCCTTCTTGGGCGTCTTCTTTGGTGTTGATTTCTTGGCTGCTGGCTTCTTGGGTGCCTTCTTTGGAGTCTTCTTCTTCTCTTTCTTCTCAGTCGTTTTCTTTACTGGCTTCTTCGCTTTCTTGGGGGCTGCTTTGACTTTCTTTGCGGCGGCTGCCTTCTGCAGTTTCTCCTTCTTCGCTGCAGCCTTTTCCTTGGCCTTCTCACGTTGTGCTAGCAGTTTTGCCTTCTCCTTCTCCTTCTTGGCCTTCTCCGACGCCTGTGCCTTGGCCGCCTGCACATTCAGCTTGAAAGAACCCGAAGCTCCTTTCCCCTTCGTCTGAACTAGTTTGCCTTTCTCCACGCCAGACTTTAGGGCCCGCTTGATGAATAGCAACTGTCGGTCCATCTGCACATCGAAATTGGTAGCGATATACTTCTTTATTGCTTGCAGCGAGGAGCCATTGCGGTCCTTCAACTCGGTGATTGCTGTAGCAACCATCTCGGCAGCCGGTGGGTGGGCCGCCGGCTTCTTAGTAGTCACCTTCTTAGAGCTTTCCTTCTCAGCCATCTTGATATACGGTGCGTCGGGAGGTTAACAAAACGAATAACCATCGACTCGGCAACGCCATCCATATACGGCATTGTTGCGTACGTGGGAGGAGACAATCCCGGGTCGTCCGCCCCCATGACTGCATGCCAGTTTGTGTTTGTTTTAAGAAACTTTTCTCCCTTCTTTTCCATCCATACATGCTCTTATTCCACCATCCCCTTCTTCTTCTTCTTCTTCTTCTTCTTCTTCTTCTTCTTCTTCTTCTTTCTCCGTCTTCTTCTCATCCTTCTTCTTCATCCTCTCCTACCATGTATAATGTACACAATCATTATATGAATTTGAAGGCAAAAATGAAATCAAAGGCAGATTTAATAGGTGGCGATAACAGCATTAACTCCAGATCGTCACCCCTCTTGAAACACAGTCACATTCATGGGAAATAGCATATTCATAGTTTCACATTAGAATGCCGACTAAAAAGATAATGTTTTACTCTGCATGGTCACCCTAATATCCGTATTAGTAACTGTAAATATATTGTTGATTAACCACCTTGCTTTTTCTTTTACTGCTCTATACACTTTTTAGTTCATAACATCTAAGGATGTTTATATTTATGTAATATAATATCACTCATTATATATATAACAATTATTAAGGCTTAGTTCATCTCAAGTGTATCGTTTTAAACTAAGAGAGAGAGAGAGAGAGAGAGAGAGAGAGAGAGAAAGAGAGTGGGGGAAGGGGATTCATAAATGAAACAATTCTTTCGTGAGTAATTGGTGGCCCTGATAAGGGCCGTTGAGGTTTCAAGATTTGCCGGGAGCAAACTCTAGCTTGATTTAGCAGTTTTCTTGGGAAGCAGCACGGCTTGGATGTTGGGCAGAACACCACCTTGAGCGATCGTCACCCCACCCAAAAGCTTGTTGAGTTCTTCATCATTACGCACAGCGAGTTGAAGGTGGCGTGGGATGATCCTAGATTTCTTGTTGTCGCGGGCAGCGTTGCCTGCGAGTTCCAAGATTTCGGCAGTGAGGTACTCTAGGACGGCAGCCATGTAGACAGGAGCTCCACCGCCGACCCTCTTTGCATAGTTGCCCTTTCGGAGAAACCGATGAACACGTCCCACTGGAAACTGGAGCCCTGCACGGGATGAGCGCGTCTTTGCCTTGGTGCGGGCCTTTCCACTCTTTCCTCTGCCAGACATGATGTTTTTGATGAGTTTAGAATAAATCGGAAGCGTAGTTCAGAACGTAACAGTGTTCGATGACTTGAATGGATGCCCAGCAGCGTTTTGGTGGCTATTTATACCTGGGGTTAGGATCGCAGTGACCGTCGGGGGGCATTGTGACTATTGTCCAATCAGCGGGTAGCTGACCGGATCTCCTTAAACTTGTTTCGCATCACTAGTGAATGGTGCCATCTCGCGGCGACTTATCCGTTTTCTCCACTGATTTCACAACTAGTACTCAATCAGATTGTATAGGGTTTCTTAATTGAATTAAAAAAAACCCATATCAATTCAAATGGATTGGGACGACAACGCCTGAAAATGTGATAAAAACACTGTACACTGCCCCTATTCCCAATAGTGTCAGGTTCTATGTTATATTTCAGAGATCGATCAATCAATCGCCTAAAAACTCTTTTCACAATTCACTCTAGCTTTGTCTTATTATGTGGCATACGTAACGTGATTTATATCATAGCTTTCATAGATTTATATTTGAATATTCCTTGCATTTTAATACCTAATTGTGTTCTACATTTTTAATACCTTATTGTGTTCTACATTTTTTATCATATCGTTCATCTGAATTATTTTCTACATTGGTATCATATCGTTCTTCTAAATTATGTTCTACATTGTTATCATATCGTTCATCGTTCTGCATTTTTATCATATCGTTCATCTAAAAAATGTTCTACAAATGTTTGTTTTTACTTCTTATAATAGCGTCGATTTTCATGCATCGTGTTCATTTTAGAAGTCAGTGATTCTTTCTTGGGGTTGTGGTGGCTCTGAAAAGAGCCGTTTGTGTATGCGGTGCATGGGCTACATGCTGTACCGATGGTTCTAGGCGCGTTCTCCGCGGATTCGACGGGCGAGCTGGATGTCTTTGGGCATGATGGTAACCCTCTTGGCGTGGATGGCACACAGGTTGGTATCCTCAAAGAGACCAACCAGGTATGCCTCGCTGGCTTCTTGAAGGGCCATCACAGCGGAACTCTGGAAACGTAGCTCTGTCTTGAAGTCCTGTGCAATCTCACGCACTAGACGCTGGAATGGCAGTTTTCGGATGAGAAGTTCGGTGCTCTTCTGGTAGCGGCGAATCTCTCTCAGGGCGACTGTGCCAGGCCTGTATCGATGAGGCTTCTTGACTCCTCCAGTGGCGGGGGCACTCTTTCTGGCAGCTTTGGTTGCCAGCTGCTTGCGGGGAGCCTTCCCTCCTGTAGATTTGCGAGCGGTCTGCTTGGTGCGTGCCATAGTTGCTTGAGAGACAGTAGGTAATTCGGTACTTCAAATACGAGTGACGGGATGAATGAGAACCACTGGCAATGTTCAGCTATTTATATGAGCTGCGAAGGATCCTGGTGCCGTCGCCCTACCTTTGTAAAGCTCTCTTGATTGGTCAACCGGGTTGTTCTTTTGTTTAGCGCCTGACGGGAAGGGGGGGCTTGGCGATGCCGTATGCGCAAAGTCAATAGAATGTGTCGAAAGGTGGCGCTACCACCGTTTTAAACATGGGTTACATTACATGGCAAGCCGGGAATTTGGCTCACGCACGCAGTGCATGGTGCCAAATAATTACGCATTCTAACAAATTATAATTTAAGATGTTTGACCGAGAGTCTGATCTTAAGAGGGCGGATGAGAGGGAGGCAGACAGGGAGTGAGGGGGGTGGATGGGTGGGGATGGATCATGGGAAAAGACACTATCAACTTAACCTGCATCTCGTCAACCTTTCGAGGAAGGATGCATATCAATTAGGACATGTTGCCATCTTGAATTATATTTCTTTTTTTTTATTTAATCGACTATTTTCGTCTTCCTTCCAACCATCATGACTACACGTTATGCCCTAGTCTAGATTTATAGAGTGAGATATATATATATATATATATGGCTAATATTGTTCCATATTATTGTGTAATCTTTATCATATCTTTTGCAATACTCATTATATTCATTATACACATTATTTATTTAATAAAAAAAAGCTACGCTACATTATTACGGATATCATTCTTTCTTGATTATTTGTGTGGCCCTGAAAAGGGCCGTTGTATGTCCAATTAGAGCAGGATATGACCTGTCTACTTGGAGGTAGTGTATTTCGTCACTGCCTTGGTACCCTCGCTCACAGCGTGCTTTGCCAGCTCTCCGGGGAGAATGAGGCGGACGGCGGTCTGAATCTCGCGACTGCTGATGGTTGACTTTTTGTTGTACTGAGCGAGGCGGGAAGATTCGCCGGCAATTCGCTCGAAGATGTCGTTGACGAAGCTGTTCATGATGATCATGGCCCGACTGGAGATGCCGGTATCTGGATGAACCTGCTTGAGGACTTTGTAGATGTAGATTCCATAACTCTCCTTCCTTTTCCTGTTCCTCTTCTTGCCACCGCTGGGCCGAGGGGCCTTGACTGCCTTCTTGGAGCCTTTCTTAGCAACTTGAGCTGTTGGAGCCATGATGAATTGAGGTTTTCTGGTCTGTAAAGATGCAGCGAAACGAGTATGTCAAGCAAATAATCTTTGGATACTGTGAATGACAAGCGAGAACCATTCCTTTTTATACACGGGGCCGGATCCGTATGCTGCGGTCCGTATCGTATGCAAATGAGCCTCGGTCTCGATCCTTTCATTGGGCTATAGGCGTCGCAGAATTAGTGCCTGTACCATCCCCTGCCTAAAGATGGCGACATAGTGACAACCCATACAGATCATATAGAATCTCTCTGCAATGTTCAATTCAATCCCCAAAGAATAAGAAATATGAAAAAGTTGAAGAAGACGATGATTTTGATGGGAATTAGTATATCCGAATATGGAACATGTCGAAACTTTTTATTCAAGACATACTTGCACAGGTTATGATCCACTCCTACTTTTTACATTATCTCGGAGATATATGATTATATAGTAGTAGTAGTAGTAGTAGTAGTAGTAGTGTCGCTCTATATTATAAAGAGCGAATTTATTTTTCATTTCTTCTCACACAATATAAACAATGACAGACAATAATAATAAACGTAATGATATAACAGAAATGAGCATTGAAATATCTTTGACATTGTAATTCAAAATTAGTTGGTTACAGCAAATGGAAAAAGAGAACCTATATAATATATCCAAAGCGCTGTATTAAGCGCTATACGATTACGTATCAGGTATTATCATTATGAACCATGAATGCGTTATCATTATGAAAACAACATGCATCTTTTATTTTTCATTTATCCATAACACATCTTTTATCACAGAGTATCGCAGGCTGTTTAGTAACTAGCATTTACATTTACTTTTGTAAATAAATCATAATTCTCTTTCTATACAATGTTCAATTTCAGTTGAAAACATACATAAGGACCCTCATACTACAAATGCCAATGTCTATACACTATTTTTAACTAAATTTCTTACTGCTTTCTGTTTCATAGTCTGCCTTTCTTTTGGAATAGACACACCCTTCTTGCCCAACCTAAATTTGCTTTCTGTTTCACGATTTGCCTTTCATCTGTCTATATCAATCACTATCGCCTCTTCTGGGAGGTATTTACAGCCGTTATATTCGTTTATTTACAGCCTTATATTAACGGCTTATTACTTCTTCTTCTTTCTTTACTTTCACGGTATTAACATACAACAGTATTCTTTCTTGATTATTTGGTGGCTCTGAAAAGAGCCGTTTGTTATTCTAGCCAGGAGAGAGAGAGGTCTGCTACACTTAGCCGCCGAAGCCGTACAATGTACGACCCTGCCTCTTCAGTGCATACACCACGTCCAAGGCTGTGACAGTCTTTCGCTTGGCGTGCTCGCAGTAGGTGACTGCATCACGGATGACATTCTCCAGGAAGACCTTCAGTACACCGCGTGTCTCTTCGTAGATGAGACCAGAGATCCTCTTGACACCTCCCCTTCTAGCAAGTCGACGGATTGCAGGCTTGGTGATGCCTTGGATGTTGTCTCGTAGAACCTTGCGATGACGTTTGGCACCACCCTTTCCGAGTCCCTTTCCTCCTTTTCCTCGACCTGACATGATGCTGATTGATAGTTGAGAGCGAGTTCTGTGTGATCCTGTAGACTGGGTATTACGCTAAGCGAATGATGCCTCGACCGGATTGCAGCGGGTATTGTTACACGATTGCGGACTTGGGTGACGAGATTCGGCATCATTCGGTATGCGGGACGCGCAAATTTTTTTTACACGCTAGCCTAGCCATTTCTGTGATAAAGACCATGGAAACGACTAATATTAAAGTCTAGCCGCCTTTGACTTGCGCTTTTGGCGCTGGCGCGAGCTTCGATTAGGTAACCATGTACCAGTGCAGCCTAGACCCCTGTAGCAGCCTCTCGCGATCCCCAAACTTGGTACTTCGTTGGTTGGTCCTCCAAAATACTCGTTTTAACGTGTAAAGTTCTACTAGCTAGCTCGCCATTGAAGTTTGAGTTGTCTCTAGCTCGAGCTCGAGTTCTGTAATATACGACTAGACCCGTCTCTGACTGAGAGCTACTGAGCTGGGACCATAACCTGATTGAGTTGATGATCATTCATAAACTGCACTCATCATTGTCATGCCATGGCCATGGCGTGTGGAAGCACCATCCCACCACAACTACAGGTAACAATTTATAGATCTAACATTAGATCTAGGGGCAATCCTATACTTTAGTGTGTTTTATTATTTTGGGTTTCTAACTTCAGTTAACAGCTCTAGATCTAGGTGCATACCATAGGGTAAGGGTTAGGGTTAGGTTTAGGGTAGGGTTAGGGTTTGGTTTAGGTTTTAGGGTTAGCAGGGTTAAGGTTAGGGTTAGGGTTAGATCTAAACTGAAGTTAGAAACCCAAAATAATAAAACACACTAAAGTATAGGATAGCCGATCTAGGCCTTAATTAAATAGTCAGCTGAAATTAAACTCGACGAAGGATGATCAACACAAAGAAGTTGATACATTTTTTGGAGGTAGACTGCCGGTTGCCTAGGCTAGAGATTTATTTAGATAACCTAGGCAGCTAGCACGTACAGACATGATCATGACAGTTCAGTATATTAATATAGGCCTACCGCCTAGATCTTGGCGTAAATATTCACTTCTGATTGATCGACAAACGCCTATATGACAACAACAAGAACTAGACTGTAGGCCTACAGAACAATTAGTTGTTACCATGGTTACCTAGACCAAGGCTCTACAGTAACATAACATACTTAAGAGCTGCTAAAAAAACATTTCTCTTTACTTTATCTTCCTATAGACTCTAGTCTAGTCTAGATCTAGTAATATTCCTAGACCTAATCCTAGGTTTGGGTGTATACTATAGATCTAGGACCTATTATTACTATTCCTTAAATATTACATCAACTTATCAAGATCATCATGCATGAGCCATCAATTCATGTTTAATTTATACTAGACCTAGATCTAGGTCTAATACTTTCCTGATTTAGTCACTGTAATTCGGTGACCATGCAATGCCAATGGTAGACTATAGACCTAGCAAAGTTAGTAGTGAAGGTCTATGTTATTTTTATTATTATTATTTTTTATATTTAACAGGCTATTTTGCCCGCCAAACATCCTCATCATCTATGTTCCATGGAACAATCTGAAAATGGCTTCTCAGCAACATTGAGAATTGCTTCAGCAACTGAGAAAGACGCTCTCAAATGGTTGCAAGAATTCCAAGAGTCTTCCAAGTCTACGTGGAGAGTGAAAAGAACATATCCTACCTCAACTAAATATGTCCTTTTTAAGGTTGGTATTTCTACTCAATGTTTAAAGAGAATGATATGAAAAATGATTAATTCATGAAGATTAATATTATAATTTATATCTGTGATTATGTGATAATTAAATCTGAACTTGTTTATAGGGGATTTTAAAACCGTAGGTGAATTGTAAGCTTTGTCACATGATATGAATTTCTTTCCTTCAACAAACATACAGATGTAATTGATTCATCCTCATGCTCATGGTAATTGCTTAATTAATCATGCCTGTTATTTTTTTCTTCATTACATTTATAGAGGGAATATAGATGCCATCATGGCCAACAGCGAGGGAAAAATGGAAAATCATCCCGTCACAGCAAGGATACTGACTGCATGGCTAGTCTACAAGTAATTGTGAAAAGATCGAGTCAAAAGACAGGAAGGAAGAGCAGGTGATAAAGTCAAAGATAAAGTTATACTAGGATAAGGTGCATCACCATTTGCTCTGGTGACAATTGCTCCGGGCTTTATTTTGTCTAAGATGTAGGGTAAGAGTTGCGATAGGGTCTTATGTTGGGTTTAGGGTTAGGTAAAGTGTTTAGCCATTTGATTAGTGTTAGGGGATTGACCACGGAGTAATTGTCACCTGAGCAAATGTCGTACAACCTAGGATAATTTCTGTCCATGATGTAGTAATATATTTTTATATGTGCTTCCATTCAGAAAAAAAAAATACTTTTCTGCCACCAGAATTTAGAAAATGCAAAATGGTAAAGAAATCGGAAAGTTTTTCTCACCCATTCCTAGTCTACATGATCACATGCATCTTGTAATCATTGCCAAATGTGAGTTTCTCCATATCATTAGTGATCTCAACTTTTAAAATTTATTTCTATATATTTTATTCACTGTCTTTTTTCACTGATTTTTCTGAAAGTTTCACTAATATGTTTCTCTGATAAATTCCCTTCAAATTCTAAAGTACCTATACGAACTCAAGGATGAACAAGAAGAAACCTCTCAACCATTTTTAATGTGTCACACAGAATGACTATTTCTGAAATAAATAATTTTGTACTGAACGAGAACAAGTGCAAAGAATCTTGATTTCCTGATATTACTGGCCTAAATTATAAATATGCTGAATAGTGATAAATTTCATGTAGCCTTATTTTGTTAATAGTGATAAATTTCATATAGCTTTATTTTGATTATTTGTTTTATTTATGTATACAGAAGTTCAGATCCCCACATCCTCACCTACCCCACATCTATCAAACTGTCGTGGTTTCATAATCACACTCTCCACACCTCATCAGCCCTGAAGTACAGGGATGTCAATGGGGAAACGAACACGAAACTGGCGGCCCTATTTCATAATGGGCACTCTCCATCCAGTGCCCTCAATATCCTGGAGATGGAGCTACAGATGGAGGATCCAGAGGGGTATGCCACCAGATGTGCGGATCGTGCCTGGTTTCCGGATCTCCAGTTTTGTTACAGGTTGGTTATGTTTCAAATCATAAAATAACAAATAAAGAAATAGCAAAAGTGTCTAAAAAATATTAAAATCTTAATCTATTTCTGTTTTGCAACGTTATGATTTTAATGAATGAAATTAATGACTAACATTTATCTCACTTGGCAATTCAAAGAGGGATTTTAATAACTATTTTTTATGTATGAATTTGCAACATTTAAAAAAAATTACATGTCATACTTTCCTTTCAGTCCTATAATTTGATCAAATGTAAATATTTGTTTTGTCAAAAGAATGTGTATGAAAGACAAATAGTATTGATTCTAATTTGAGAAGGAAATACTTATTCATATCAACCAGAATCTTCCCTACTGGTGTGGTATACACATACACACCCACTCACTCCCCATGTCATTGCCCATGGGTCATTAAAGGTAATACCAATGCCCACTTACATGAATTAAGTCTATCTCAAATCTTAGATTTTGTTGGTATGAAAATATTTTACTGATATTTGACTATTTGTTCCGTTTGCAGGTTATACTACAAGATTTTTGAAAAATCTTATGGATCCTCTGATGGCATCGGCATGATACATGCCATTGATGAAAAAATCATCGCAAAATATAACGAAGAATGTGGCACTATTTGTGCAAAAATGACCCAAACGAGTGATGATCAACTCCTGATCGCAATCTGCACTCCACTGATGAGACAGGTGCATACCTTAATGAAGCATAGTGGGGAACTTGCATTCATTGACTCTACTGGTATGTACCACTGGCGTACCTATGGGGGGGGGGGCAGGGGGGGCAGAGTGCCCCCCCTGACGGGCTCCAGGGGAAAAAAGAAAAAGGGGAAAGAAAAGAAAAGAAAGGAAAGGAAAGAAAAAGGAAAAGGGAAGAAAAAAAGGAAAGAAAGAGAAAAAAAGAAAAAAAGGAAAAGGAAAGAAAAAAGGAAAAAGAAGAGAAAAGGAAGAAAAAGGGAAAAGAAAAGGAAAGGAAAAGAATGGGGAAATTAGAAAAAAAAGACCATGGCCGTACGCACCAGGGGGGGGGGGCAGTTAACCCTAGATATTTTGAAAACGTACAGTTTTTTTCCTGAAAATGTAGTGTAGGCCTATACCAAATCCTTAAATTCTACTTTTGAAAATGCAAAAGTACCCTCATGACCAGTTCGGTCGCTCGAACTCCCTTCACTCCTTTTGCTTTTGAGATTCTTCGAAAACTTTTAACGCATCTTTCCCCCTCCCCCACCAGAAAAATATTCCGCATACGGCCCTGAAAAATTAAGACAAATGAAAATAGGAAAATATAAGTGATATAACAAATTCGAAACTCTTCGCTGGCGTGAACTGCTTGCTAGCCTATTTTGTATTAAATGTTTTCACTTGCTCGTCCCCCTGAAAAAAGAAAAGGATTACTATTGCCTAGAATACAATTGTGCCTGCCCCGACGGGCCCCGACCTGCAACCATGACAACAATAACACACAATGTATGTACCAAATGTTACTAAAAGAGACTAATTCATTTTTCTCGCTCGCTACACTCGCTCGCGAATAAAATGAATAGACATTGCTTTGGAAACAATTGTGCCCACCCTTGACCTGCAACAATATCATTAAAAATGGAAGAGTTGTTTTCGCCCTCTCGCCAAAAAGGAATTGAATCGCGTTAAACGCGATTGCGTCCATCCTGACCTGCACCAATAAAAACAAGTTTATTTATTAATTTCTATTAAAAGAGAATTTATTTTTTTTGCTTGCTCGCTATGCTCGCTCGCCAAAATGGCATTGACACCGCTAACGTGCCCGCCCCAACCTGCAACAACCAGTTAATAATTATGTACCAAACGTTTTTCAAAGAAGTTTTGGTGTGCTCGTGCTCGCCAAAACGGAATTAACATCACCTTAGACATGATCGTGTAAGCCCTGACCTGCAACAAACAAATCTGAAATTTATGAACCAATTATCATTACAAAAATTGTGCTCGCTCGCTACGCTCGCTCGCCAAATAGAAATAACACCGCTTTTAATAATCACGTCCCTGACATGGAACAATGAACCCAAGTTTTATGTACCATATTTTCCCTATAAAAGAGAAGTGATTTTTTTTGCTCGTTCGCCAAATTAGAAATAACACCGCTTTTAATAATCACGTCCCTGACATGGAACAATGAACCCAAGTTTTATGTACCATATTTTTCCCTATAAAAGAGAAGTGATTTTTTTTTGCTCGCTCGCTACGCTCGCTCGCCAAAATAGAAATAACACCGCTTTTAATAATCACGTCCCTGACATGGAACAATGAACCCAAGTTTTATGTACCATATTTTCCCTATAAAAGAGAAGTGATTTTTTTTTGCTCGCTCGCTACGCTCGCTCGCCAAAATAGAAATAACACCGCTTTTAATAATCACGTCCCTGACATGGAACAATGAACCCAAGTTTTATGTACCATATTTTCCCTATAAAAGAGAAGTGATTTTTTTTTCGCTCGCTAGCTCGTGGAATTATGTGCCCACCACTAACCTGCTACAATATCATTAAAAAGAGAAATGTAGGAGGTTGCCTGCCCGCCAAAATGGGATTGACATTGCCTTAAACACGATTGTGCCCGCCCCCGACCTGCAACAATGAAACAAATTTTATATAGCAATTCATGGAGAGAAAGATGTATTTTCGCTCGCTAGCTAAGATGGGTATAAAATCACCCTAAACACAATATTGTTCCCGCGCCCTGCATGGGACAATTGAACCAAGTTTAAGTGGCAATTATTGAAAAAGAAGTGATTTTTTCTTGCCCCCTACGCTCGTTTGCAAAAAAATGAAATTAACGTCGCTAACAAGTGAATGTTCCCACCCCCAACTTGCAACAATACCAGTTTATATACCAAACGTTACTTAAAGATTTTTTTTTGCTCGCTCGCTCGCCAGAAGTGAAAATTAGCATCGCCTTTTTTGTTTGTTTCGGTCGCTTGCCCCCCCTGACGGAGTACCCCAGGTACGCCACTGGTATGTACTATATATATTATCATATAACTTTGTAAACATGGAAGTTCTCCCTAGACATGTAGAATTATGTATCTGATTTATTAAAAATTATTACCAATTTTATGTTGGTTTAGTTGTTTGTTTATTTGTTACAATTGTAACATTATCAGTGGCTAAACTGCCCCCATTGGGCCACCCTATATCACTCTTTCTATTAACAGGCTTGTTTTCCTGTATGAAAGAACAAATTTCACGTCCATTTGATGCCACTTTTAATAGTTCTTGGTCATTTCAAATTGTGTGCTTGACTGTTCGAGTGTCTAAAGACATAGTGCCAGTTAATTTCAAGCTTGTTATTCCCTCCCCGACGAAGTCGAAGGGGTTATAGTAACGCTGCAGTCCGTCTAGCTTCTGTCCGTCCGTACATGATATCAAACTGCAGCCTACCCTTTCGATTATGGAGTATGTAGGTCAAAGGTCATAGCTCATTAGATATGCAAAATATCTATATATACAAAAATGTGGTTTTCATTCAATAACGTAAGTAATGTTGTTGAGTATGTACGCAAAAGGTCACAGCTCATTAAATATACACAAATTTCTAAATATGTGCCAAGTGAGGGGATGCTACGCTTTGCGTTAGTTGACTTGTTGTAATTAATGTTCTGTTGTGTAATAGTTGAAGGATCAATTGAATGTGTAGACATTTCTAGATGTGATTAGTCAGTGCACCCTCTTAATGTTAAACAGGAATGCTTCTTATGACTACATGCAAATTGTAGTCGGTTGGTTAATATCTTGAAATTTCATTTTCTTAACAATTACACTTTTTTTTTGTGTCCTGGCAGGTGGTGTAGATCGACATGGCTCGAGGATATTCCTCCTTCTGACCCATAGCTCTGCAGGGGGTCTCCCACTGGGAGTGCTCATTACTTCCAATGAGCAAGAAGCCACCATCACCCAGGGCCTCACCCTCCTTAAGACATTGTTCCCATCAGGAGCTTTTGGTGGAAAATGCCATGGGCCAGAGACGTTCATCACCGATGACTGCTTAGCAGAGAGGAAGGCCCTGCAGTCAGTATTTCCCCAGTCATCGGTGCTTTTGTGCACATTCCATGTCCTCCAGGCTGTTTGGCGATGGCTTTGGGATGCCAAGCATGGAGTGGCAAAGGCTCATCGGCAGTGCCTGTATACACTCATCAAGCAGATGGTGTATGCTAAGGACCCCTCTGCCGTTGACCTTGCGTTCAACCAAGCTCTGCTGGATCCACTTGTCAAAAGGTTGGTTTAAAAAGGTTCAATACAATTATGTTAGGAATTTCTGTCACCCTGAAGCAAATTATCACTTGTTAATTCTGATTACCGTAACTAAGTCCTGTCATTGCATAGTGTTAAATAAAAACTACTTGCAATAGTAAACACTTTTGTATATGAATCAATAATTATCAAGATAACATTTGGGCATTAAGTCATTGTTTATTTTTTCCCTTAGGTACGCTTGCTTTGGGACATACATGTCAAACCTTTATGAGAGGCGACAAGTATGGGCCCAAGCTTTCCGGAAGCATCTCTTGATAAGAGGGAACCACACCAACAACTACGCGGAGGCTGCTATGCGTGTGCTGAAGGATTCGATCCTTCAGAGATCAAGAGCCTTCAATGTCCCTCAGCTTGTGGACTTCGTCCTTTACAGACTTGAGGGTTATTACCAACGCAAACTTCTTGCAGTTGCTAACTCAAGACCTCTGAAGTGGGTGAAACCACAACATCGTTCTACAATTCAGGAGGATGCCATAACCAAGGTAAGCTAAGACTGGTGCTAACCTTTTTTACCTGTAAATTCATAGTATATAGATCTCTTTTATTAGACCATCTAATATCCTAAGATCTCTGAAAGGTGCCAACAATTCCTTTTGTGCATATTATTACCTTTACAAATGAATCTCATTGATTACAATACAATGAAAATTTTGGGTGCCGTATTCTTATGAGGCTCAGTTGTTGAGTAATGAAAGGCAACAATTAGAGATATACAAAATCAAAAATTAAGGAGAAGTTATGGTAAGAGATGAGTTTTCAGAATTCAGGTCCCTCGTAACCCTTACAAGGCTGAGTTATTTGGGTCACCTCTCAGCCAAGATTCTCCCCCTAGGATCTCAGCCACTGAGTGACCAAAAATTCTGAAACTTGGCATGTAGGTGGAGCATCTTATAGTGAATAAGCCTTTATAGTTTCATACCTTCATCTCAAAGATTTTTTGAATTATCGACATTTATGTTTTTATATATGTTCGAATATTTGCATTTCTACAGTGTGTTGCTAAAATACACAGGTCATTTCTAAAAATGTTCAGTACTCAGTGGTCGAAACTGTAACAATCTGGTATCAAAGATGCGTAAGACTCTACACTACAAAGTCATGAAAGCTTGCGGCGCCCACCACCCTCCCCCCACCCCCACTTTAGGGTTCAATATGTCGATATACAGGCAGATTGTCTGATGGACAAATTAATTTGATCCCTGCTATAGAACAAAGGAATATGTCAAATCAATGGGTTAGCTTATTATGTTTTGTAGTATATGCTTTATATTTCTAAACTGATTGTGTTTTAAAAAATAATAATAATAATATTATGGATTTATGTAGCGTTAAATACATAGTTCGAGACTACGTACGTCTCTTAGCGCTTTACAGATTAAACAGCAGAAAGTTGCTTACATGTCTCTTGCCTGTGGAAGTGTGTAACAATGCTACTGTGTGATAATACTACCGGTACTTATATATTTGTTTGATTATACCCCAGGTCGGAGAGAGGATGTTCTACGTCAAAAGCCAGACCAACACTGCAGTTGCCTACACTGTAGATATGCAAATTGGCATTTGCACTTGCTTTGAGGGTCAGACTGGTGGTCCCTGCAAGCATCAGGAGGCTATCGTCAAATATCATCAGGTCCCATCAAGCAATTTCCCCCCTTCAACGCCTGCAGAAAAGGCCCTGTTCTGGAAGATAGCCACTGGGCGTGAGTCAATGTTGAATGTTTTTGTAAATCCTCCAATTTCCAGAAATGAATTATAATATTCTTGACCCAATAATCATAACCTATTCTTACAACTTAGATTAATCACTGCAAATGGACTGTGCGGCCTTGTTTCAATTTGATTGGGTGTTCATTATATATTTTGCTTTTAATTAAAAAAAGTACACTACAATTTGAATTGCCAATTCAGGGGGGGGGTGGGGGAGGGGGAGGAGGGTATCAAATGCACTTATTAGGAACTAGCTAGCTTGAGTCCTAAAAACTATACCTGTTTATGTTGCTCTAAGCTAGGCAACTCACGGAGGTTCCGTGCAAACAGCAGGCTTTGTATTGCAGGTGGTTGTCCTGTTAAATAAGAAAAGATCTTTTAACTTCTTTGTTACATGTATTACATGTACTTAATGTTTTTGGTTTGTTGTCTTCTCTAAATTTTATTCAAAGGAGATGATAATGTTCCCGATGCATGGCTACAACCCCTTCAACCTGCCAACCATCCTGATCCAGTACAGCTTCAAGAAGCCTACCATCCAGTACAGCTTCAAGAAGACATGGAAGTTCAAGAAGATCCCCAAGAAATTCTGCAACTACAAGACCCTCAACTGGTAAAGATTGCCAGTCTGCAAGCTCAGAGAGATCTGCACAACGCCTTTGATCGTTCCAAATGTAAGCATTGACTGAATTGTTTCTAACTTGAATTATTTACTAATATCAATATGTTAAGTTTAAAGATGAAGGCCAGCAAAAGGAAAATTGATTTTGCTGATCTAGCTCAAGTGAGCCCAATGAGCTATGGCCATGGTGCAGCATCCCTATTCTGTCATCTGCTCATAATTTCAAAACCATTTTGTTCTGAGTTTAATTGATCAACATTCATTGCATGTTATTGTTATTGTTTGCATGATTGATGTTTGCCTAATACACATATATCACTGTTTATCATGTTTTAAGGTGTTCTTTTTATTAAAATGAAGGTGCATGTTCAGTGGAGCTAGATGCAGATTTGTCTCACCTATGGAGTGGGAGCGAGACAAAGACGTTACTATATCTGGCGGCGTTGTCAGCATCATCAACAATAATTTTTCAAAGTTTTGAGCCTTTGAGGTAGGATCGCAAAATTCATACCAGTGGTACATCTCTTGAAGACTCTGGTCAACCTCGACAATGGTCAAAGCACTTTCCATGAACCAGAAATGTATTACAAACATGTATTCTCTCTATTACAGATTGCGAGGTGCTGGTGACACAACATTTGTTTATAATGAGGAAAACTTTGTGTGGTCCTTAGGACATTGTTATAACATGATTTTCCTGTATCCGTCTCAACCCATTTGATAAATCTAGATCTTAATAAAATACACATACATTCACTCAAACTAATGGAGGACGAAATAGAAGAAATTTTGCAATTCATACACATTTATTTTCAGTAAAAACATGTAATTACATTTGTTGCTTTTAAAGGAACAAGGTCTGTATCTTGCAAGGGTTAAATGCCATTATTCATTGCACTATAAACAAAAAGTAACAGTATGTATATTTAAAAAAAACGTGACTGCAATGATCATCTGTTGATTACCACTGATATGTACTACTTTTGAACTATTGTTTACTGTATAACTGCCGAAAATACAATATCATTGCATGATTTGTCATTCATCCATGTGTTTTGATAACTCATTTCCCTAAACTCATTTACCATTTTGTTCTCGCATGGAGTTTATACTAGAACAACTTACAACAAATCAAGATCATTTTGTTGGATATCACAGAAGCTGTTATTGAATGAGTAAGTAAAAGTGTGTTTTTTTCACAATTATAACTATAAGCCTAAAGAGTTATATATCAACAGTCAGCCCCTGTATAGGGTCTAAGGGTGACTTTACCCACCTTGTGTAAAAAAAAAGCCCTATGAAAAAAGAATCAAATAATGACATACCTATATAATATTGCATCTTCATTGAGAACATCCTCTTCAGAGGCAGTTCAGTTTTTTAACTAGAAAAGGCCTTAATCTTCTCTTGGATTTATGCAAGATTAAAATCTATTCTAGAAATATTAGATATCAAACACCTTGCTATTCCTCCCTCTCCCACTATCACCTTGTTTAATGGATTCTATCTCAAAACACATGAATCTAAAATATAGTGACATGAAAGACAATCCATATGACATCCCAATTTTGCAACAATTTCAAGATTTGCTTTTGGATTAAAGATATATAACAAAGGGGATTCTTCCATGAGAACTTAGTAGCTATAAAAGGCTGAAATCTTGAAGAAACTTTCCCAGAAAATGGGAGCTGGGTTATACCTATTTTTTTGTTGTATTAGCCAATATTTTTACTTTGATAGGATAAATTTAGATAGAGATGTCTCATGATTTTATAAAATTTGTTGAATGGTAGATATTATTAAATAAAATAATATTTTAAATTCATG